>JAQQSK010004869.1:0-15742 GCA_028658325.1 Potorous gilbertii
CTCCCTTACATAAAAGGAGACATGTAGTTCTAGTTTCCTAAATAGACATTGTTCTATGTCACTCCTTTTCATGATCTTTCTGAAGCTTTTGTGCTTTTAGTGGTTTGAAGTTGTATCATTCTAGAATTACCAAGAGGATGCATAAAGTTATAAATAGGTTGTATTATCCCTTAGTTTAATTAAAATCATCTTCATGAGTCACATTTATAAAGAACATATGCACACATTTTCAAGGACACATTGAGTAAAGAGGAAACATTGTATAATGGAAGAGATTTGTTTTGTTATTTTGGTCCTTACCACTGCTGAAAGGAGCTCCTGGGGAGAAAGCTCCCTCTACCAGTGTGTATATGAAATTTAAACTCCTCCAGAGTTTCCTGGGTATATTGAGAAGCATAACGACATACCTGAGGTCACACAGTCAGAATGTGTTAAAGTTCAGACTTGAACTCAAGTCGACATAATTCTAAGACCTGCTCTATATCTTCTACTTCATGTGCCTCCTGAATACAGTTTTTCATCACGAAGTCCTTATGAGTCATCATTTCTGAATGCTGTATCCAAGTTATCTCATTCATCAAATAAAGATAAATGGATTTCATACAAATGTGGCTACTAGAAGTACTTCCCCTGACCAAGGACATTATGAACTATGATATCTCAGATCCTATGTTTTATATATCCTCTTTGGCAGAATTTCCCAGGTAGAGAGGGGCAGCCAGGTGGTGCAGTGGATACAGCACCAGTGCAGGAATCAGAAGCACCTGAATTCAAATCTCACCTCAGACACTTGAAACTCACTAGCTGAGTGACCTTGGGCAAGTCACTTAACTCCAATTGCCTCATCCTGGGTCATCTCCAGTCTCCATCTCCTGATGAATATCTGGTTACTCGATTCAGATGGCTCTGGAGGAGAAGTGAGGCTGGTGACCTGCACAGCCCTCCCTCACTCAAAACAAAGTCAAGTGCAAGTCATGTCATCATTTCTCTGATGGCATGGTCTTCTTTGGCCACAAACAACGAACATACACACACACACATACACACACACACACACACACACACACACACACACACACACCCTAGGTAGAGAGTATATTCTCTTCTCAGTCAAAGATGTAAGACCTAACGCAGAGGAGGCTGATATGTTGGCTAAAATCATTAGGTATATGAGCATAACTAACATCCACAAGAATACAACTACTTTTTTTCAATGAAAGTTAAGTTCAAATAAAAGTAAACCAAAGCAGGATTAACCCAGTGAATTTGCACCAATTAAATGTGAGTGCACTGAAGCATTATTTAACACAGCATAGGCAAATAAGGACAAATTTCCACCTACGTATGCAGAGTCAGGAATGAGTTGTATCGACCTGCTCTTTATTGCATTTGAAAGTAGAGTAAACTGCAAGTTAAAGTCTCATTACATGGAAGTGAATAGTAATACTGATAACGCTAATGGTGACAATAACAGCTACTAGCATTCATGAAGTTCCTACTATGTTTCAGGAACTGTGCTAAGCTCTTTGCAAATATTATCTCATTTGTTTCTCACAAAAAATCTGGGTAGTAGATGCTATTATTATTCCAATTTTTAATTGAGGAAGCTGAGACAAGCAGAGGTTAAGTGTATCTTTAGAAGTCACACAGCTAATCAATCAGTTCTTAAAACTGAATTTGAACTCAAATCTTGACTCTAGTAACATAACTTCTGTAATATTTCTCAATGTCATTTGTTTTGGTAAATACAAGCTAATTTTAAAAAACTTTTACAAAATTGAAATAACTCAACTATTGTTATTGTAAATTACCTGGAATGTAAGAATGGTGAACCAAGGTCATCGGTATGTGGTCAAACAGAAGATGAACAGATTAAATATTTTCCCCTTGGGTATCAGTACACTTAAATGGATGGGAAAGAGCAAATTTAATTCAAGCAATACATATAATACTGTAGGTAAGAATTCCTTAGAAGAAAGAGAGTAGCCCTCATAGTCAATCTCAAAAACAGCAGAATGATATCTGTTCAAATCCAAGGCAAACTGTTCAACATCACAGCACACAAGTCTATGCTCCAACTACTAATGCTGAAGAGGCCCAAGGTGATCCATTCTGTGAAGACCTACAATATCTTCTAGAAATAGCAACGAACAAACAATTACAACAAAAAAATCCAAACCCAAAGGCATCATGTTCATCATAAGGTATTGGAATGCTAAAGTAGGAAATCAAACAATAACTGGAATAACAGGCAAGTTTGACATTGGAGTACAAATGAGGAAAGGCAGAGACTAATAGAATTTTCTCAGGATAATTCAATGATCTTAGTAAATACTTGCAAGAAATCAAAATGTTATACTTGGATATCACCAGATGATCAATACTGAAATCAGATTGACGATATACTTTTTTGCCAAAGGTGGAAAAAGCTCTATACAGTGTTTTAAAAGACCTAAAGCTGACTGTAGCTCAGATCAACAGCTTCATGTCGCAAAATTCAAACAAGCTGAAGAAAGTAGGGAAAACAATCAGACCACATAGGTATGCCTTAAATAACATACCTTATGAATATGAAGTGGAAGTGACAAATAGATTTAAAGAATTAGATATGATTAACAAGAGTGCCTGACAGAGGTTCTAAACACTGTATAAGAGGCAGCAACAAAAACCATTCCAAAGAAAAAGGGAGAGCAAGAAAACAGTCTCTGGGGAGGCTAAAAAAATAGTTGAAGAAAGAAGGAAAGGAGAAAGGGAAAGATATACCTAATTGAATACAGACTTCCAAAGAATAGCAAGAAGAGATAAGAAGGTTTTTTTTAAAGGAGCAATGCAAAGAAATAGAAGGAAATACTAGAATGCGAAAGACAAGAGATCTCTTCAAGAAAATTAGAGCTATGCAAAAAATGGCATGATGAAAGACTAAAATGGTAGAGATTTATCAGAAAGAGAAGATATTGAAAAGAGGTGGCAAGAATATACAGAAAAATTATATAAGAAAGAGCTTAACATTACTGATAACTAGGATAGTGATGTTACTGATCTAGAGTCAGACATCCTGAAGAATGATGGCAAGTGAATCTTCGAAAGCATTGCTAATAATAAGACTAATGGAGGTGACAGAATTCCAGTTGAGCTATTTAAAACCATAAAAGATTATGCTGTTAAAGTACTATATTCATTTTGTTAACAAATTTGGTCCACTCAACAGTGGCTAATAGATTGGAAAAGATCATTTTACATCCCAATCCTAAAGAGCAATGCCAAAGAATGTTCAAATTACCACACAATTGCACTCATTTCACAAACCAGCAATGTTATGCTTAAGATTCTGCAAGCTAGGCTTCAGTAATATATGAACCAAGAATTATGAGAGCAACAGTCTGATTTTCAAAGAGGCAGAGAAACTAGAGACCAAATTGCCAACATTTGCTGAGAAAGCAAGGGAGTTCTAATGAAATATTCATTTCTGCTTCATTAACTACACTAAAGTCTTTGACCATGTGGGTCACAACAAAATGTGACAAGTCCTCAAAGAAATGGAAGTATCAGATCATCTTATCTCCTGAAGAAACTGTGTGCAAGTCAAGAAACAACAATTAGAACCAAACATGGAACAACTGATTAATTTAGGTTTGGAAAAAGAATTTGAAAAGACTGTACATTGTCACCTTATTTATTTAACTTAAATGCATAGTATATCATGTGAAATGCCAGGCTAGACAAAGCATAAGTCTGAATCAAGATTACTAGGAGAAATATTAACACGCTCAGATATGCAGACCATACCACTCTGAAGGCAGAAAGCAAAGAAAAATTAAGTCTTTCAATGAGGATGAAAAAGGAGAGGATAAAAGCTGCAATGAAGTTTAACATTAAAAAAACCCTCTAATATCTTGACAGTCATCCCATCACTTCTTGGCAAATGGAGAATCAGTAGAAGTAGTGTCAGATTTTATATTCAGGGATTCAAGGGTCACAGCAGAAAGTGACTGTAGTCATAAAATTAAAGGCACTGGCTCCTTGGAAGGAAAGCTATGACAATTCTGCACAGCATACTAAAAATCAAAGACATCACCTTGCCAGCTAGGGTCTGTATCATCCAAGCTATGGCTTTCCAGTAGCAATATACTGCTATGAGAGCTGGACTATAAGGAAAAATGAGTGGCACAGATTCAACACTTTCAAATGGTGGTGCCAAAAGAGATTTTTGAAAGTCCCTTGGATAGCAGAAAGATCAAATCAATCAATACTTAAAGAAATTAATTCAGATCATTCACTGGAAGATCAGATACTGAAGCAGAAATTTAAATATTTTGGAAATATGACAAGAAGACAAGACTCATTGTAAAAGACCTTGACACTGGGGAAGATTGAAGACAAAAGAAACAGGACAGCAAAAGATGAAATGGAAAGATAGTGTCATGAAAACAATGAATATCAGCTTGGACTACTTAGGAGATAGTGAAGGACAGGAAATCCTGGCATGTTATAGTCCATAGATCACAAAGGGATGGACATGACTGAACAACTGAAGATCAACAACTAAATCATTCACAATTTTCGACATTTAATCTTATGACAATTCTTTAAACTTTCTTCAATTAAAAAATGAAATTATATCTGTTGGGGATGGATAAATAAATAACTGATTTTAGAGAGAAGCCAACTAGAGTATCTGAAACTATTAGAGGCAAAGGCAATAGAAATAGGTTAAGTAGAATAACAATACAGCTAATTTTTCTAGAGAAAATTAAACATTTTAATAATCAAATGCAAACTTATTTCAAAAATCCCTCTTGCTTCATCAATGGGATTATTTTCATCATATAAAGTGGCTTAAGGAATTTCTAGGACAGAAAATATAGTGGAGAGAGTGCTGAGCCTGGAATCAGGAAAATTCCTCTTCCTAAGTTCAAATCTGGCCCCAGACACTTACTAGCTGTGTAACTGTAGGCATGTCACATAACCCTGTTTGTCTCAGTTTCTTCATCCATAAAATGAGCTATAAAATGAGCAAACCACTTCTGTATCTTTGCCAGGAACACCCCAAATGGGATCATGAAGAGTTGGACGTGCGAGTTAGACAAATGGAATTGCTACTTGTAATGCACAGACATACATAATTTGATAGAAAAGAAATATTGGCACAGTTGAATTTATTGAAATGGTTGAAGTATTGAAGGGAAATAGCAAAATAACTGCCTGTAGTAAGTACAATGGGAAAGAGATCAAATTGTATGTCTGAAGACTTTTGTGAACGATTAAGAATTTAAATCTTCCTATATTGGTGAATCAATAGATGTAGTTAAAATGTTCATTTCATTATATCTGTTGTTTAGAAATTGACATTAGGGTGATTTGTTATTCCATAAATCTATCACTAGTAAGACCACATTAAGAAGAATATTCTATAATTGAAAATTATTCTGAAGAAAAAATATAATGTGAAAAATATCAGGCTGGCCTGTTCACTTACAGAGTTTAACCAATCACAGAGCAAAATTTAGGCCTGCAAGTTTTAGTTTAAAAAAGTGACTTCTTGATCAATTTGGAAATATTGTGCATTTCAGAAGGAAATCTTTGTGATGAAAAATATGAGTGAAGAGCTACACATGCCTTTTTGAAGTTGTTACAAAAGTAGTCAACTTTAATTTTTAAAATCCATTAAGAGGGAGGCTCTATGAAAAATTGCAAGTTGCACATTTTTGTACCAAAATGAGGTAATTTGTTTTCCTTGACTAAACAAATCATTTCCAGAGATTTTCTTTTTCTTTTTCTTTCAAATTGTGGAGTGAGAAGGGGAAAATAAGTTCTTGTTAATTTAAAAATAAAAGTAAATGGGGAAAGAAAGAAAATTGTACAATAACAGGGGAGGAAAATAGGGCATCTCTTTATTATTGTACAATATCCTGACTTCCTTGTGCTGATGCATTTTAAAGGGCATTTGGAGTTAAATAAGAAATTTACATTTTTCTTAATAATAATAATAAATATAAAACAAAGTTCTTTTATAAATATTTTCTGAAATTAGCATATTTCATTGATATTTTGGTAAAACATTAACTAAATAGATCAATGGAAGGAGCTCTAATTTTTACTTTGATCCAGAAAGATAAGATGATTGAATAATAAATTTTTAAAATGAGACTTTGCTATATTTGTCATCTAAAAAAAACACTACTGAAAATTAAATAAAATGCTAAAAATCTGCTTACTAATCACTTCATGAGTATCAAAAAGAATTCATTCAAAGATATTTCTAAATAAAAAATAGGATAGGGAAACGATTTGCCATGGATAAATATGGTATGTTGTACAAGAAGGATTAATATGATCTTGATGGTGGCAAACTGGCAGAAGACAATGTTGAAGATGGTAAAAATGGAACAGTGTTGACATTGATAGCATGATTTTCACTCTCAGCATCTTAACTTATGTAGTCCTTGTTCAATGTCCAACAAATCAACGTATAATAGTAGAAATTCAACTATATCATATTGACATAATTATAAACCATATCAGCAGATGAAACTAAAGCTAAATAGAAGGATAATATGAGGTTTTCCTAGGAGAAATAAATTAATAACTCACCAGGGCTTACTTTATCATGTATCTAAGGGCAACAAGAAACATTCTTTCATGGGACACTTCATTATCTCATCTTCTAGTGCTCATAATGAGCAAAAGAAAAAAGATTTCCCTGAGGCACCAATATCTGTTACAAAGGATAAGGAAGAAGGGGAATTATTTCAAAACTTGAGCAGGTCCCTGAAATTAAATTAGCAATATACTTTAAAACTTGGTGACTTCAATGCAAAGATTGGCATACAGAATGATGGTTAAAAAATTAGAAAATATGACCCCTAGATCATGAAACAAAAGGAGCCAATGGCTAATAAACTAGACAGGTTAATACACTCCATTCTCCATGATAAGAGGTCCATATCATGGAGCAAAAGTTTATATCCAAAGGCTAATTAATTATGTAGAAGCTTCATACATATGTCCATGTGTGTGTGTTTAATACATTTTTTAAAAAGAGAGTAAGAAGGCATACTGGACATGGGAATGTCTAATACTGTTTTAAGATATAATTTAATATATCTTGGTAGACAGGAAAAGACTGGTTACCCACATAGGAGTAATTTCTAATCAGCTGTTTCCTTGTAGTCAATCCACCAACTTATTAGGGCAAAAATCAAAATCAACACCAAGTAGAAAAAAATAAAGAAAAAATAGAAGCACATATGGTATGAAATGAAATCCTTTCAAACACAGACTATTTAAATAAGCTATTAATGCCATTCTGGTAACAAACATACTTCTTGTGATGGCCTATGTTCAAAAAGAGGTCCAAAGGAAAATTTTGTGGAAATTGAGATTTAAAATGAGACTGGCTTGAAATGTGGCAAGTTTAAACCTTAACAGACAATCAGTCTGAGCACTCCACTGGTACTCATAAAATGTGAAAAAAAAACCAACCCAAAAACCTAGAGGAATGTATCCAAAATTAGCATGCATGTATCATCTATGCAAAGTTTGTAAGAGGATATGGGTAATAATTGCATAGAATAAGAAGAAATAGGTGGGTTGAGATTTGCGCCAATATAGGAAATACCAACATTGAAGAGATCACACATTCAGAAGTATTAAAATACCAGAGAAGTTTCTGGGGATTGATAGGAAGGGAATGTGGACAATGGATAAAGGAACAATGGAGAAATGAATTAGCACCATTTCTTAAGGAACTTTAATTTATATGGTATCATTTCCAGAATCTGGAGAACAAGAGTCTGGAAACTTCCTCAAACAGGAAGTGCTTGATAAATTTTCTAAAAGCATCACCAGCTTAATATAAAAACCTGTTCTCAAGATCTCACAGCAGAGAATGATGAGATAAGATGACCTAATAAAATAATGAGTCTATGGAGAGAGACTGGCATGAGAGTCAGTGAAGTCAGATCATGTAAAGAGAATCTTAGCATGAGGCATGAACTTGAAACAAAAAAAAACCAAACATTAAAGTAGAAAAATTTATTAAGATTTCTATAATAATTTATTCCATCCATGAGGGTGGAATTTTCAGCTTTTGTCTTCTTCCTTCTTTCTTTGCCAAAGAAGACCATGCTATCAGAGGAATGATGACATGACTTGCACTTGACTTTGTTTTGAGTAAGGGAAGGCTGTGTAGGCCACCAGCTTCACTTCCCCTCCAGAGCCATCTGAATCCAGTGACCAGATATTTATCAGGATGATTGAAGATGACCCAGGATGCACTGGGAGACCTTGGGCCCTTTAGGCTAAGGTCTTTTCAGGTACTTACTTAGTGTGAGACAATGCCCATTCATTGAATAGGCAGCCTGTTTAAGAAGTAGCCAGGGCATGATCTCTTTAATGAGGTCAAGAGAAAGAAAGCTACCAGACTAGGTGGAAAACAGCAACAGATACTATTGATAATCGCTCTCAACCTATAAGGGTCCAGAGGAGCCCTCAGGCAGGGCCCCAATGAAGTTCCAGTTTCACATTGCAGTAGGTTTAAGGTTTTGAGAGAGGACAGGACAGGAGAAAGGAGGGGAAGAGAGGGCAGAGGAGGGGAGAGTGTTAGAAATAAGGGAAGATGCCAAATGAATGGGAAAGTGGATAGTATTATCAAGGATGTGGGAGAGATAATACACAGGACATCAGTAATCACTTTCCCACTTCTACAAAATCTTTATGAGAATACTCTACTATCTAGGGAATTCTTGATAAGATGAGAAATGAATAGCATAATGAAGTTTTCATTAATAATATTCTACAATATACCAAAAGTTTAGAATCCATAATTGAGTGAAAGGTGTGAATTAAACAAGATTTTCCTATGTTTAGTATTTGACCATTAAATTAAACAAAGGAAAAAAAAGCACCTTAATTTGGTAGAGAAAATGCAGCCTGATATCTGTCAAAATTGATAGTCTCAATGTCAGAAAACTCTGATGATCATTTGGTTTTAATGTCAAGCTGTATATATTGAAATGGACAGACCAAGAATAAATCACAGGCAAAATCAATTAGGAATTTTGAGAGTGTCATTTATTAGCCAGGCTGGTGGCTGCTTCGTGGAGAGACCCAGAGGAGACAGCCCTGAACTGAGGTGGGTGAGTACATTTTAAGCATTTCGGCGCTACTTGGTATAGCCTTGCAGTTTCCACAACAAACAGAGTTCTGACAGAGCAAGAGCAGGGCTTGGTGTCAGGCAAGAGCCCCCAAAACAGAGGGGGTTGTCAGGGTACTGCTAGGTAAAGGACCCCAACAGAAAACAGGTGCCAGGAGAGGGACCCAATCAAAGACTGGTTGTCATAGTTGTCAGAAAGGGGGTGGTGCTCAGCAGAAGGTGGTTGCCTGGCAATGGGGGTCTAACATTAGCGGGGCATAGGTTGTTACCATACAAATGGACTAAACAAAAAAGGACTGTTAACAATTCATTAGATATTTCACAAACCAAAGGCGAATAACATTTTGACAGGGGCTCAACAAAAAACCTGTTACTAAGCAAGTTATCCAAACCTGCCCAGTAACCTAACAGATATCTCTCAACCTAGGGGCCCAGGGAGGAATAATGTCCACTTCAATATAAGGAGATGTCTGTAGTGGTGATACAGGCAAGAAGACAGCCCCGTCTCTCAAGGAGCTACATTCCAAAGAACAAAGACAACACATAAAAGAGAGTAGAAAAGGGGGGATGATGAAAAGGGAGATTGAGTCTGAAAAGTCATACACATGGCCAGGAGGAGAGTGAAATTTAGCCTGAGCTACTCTTCAAAATATTCAAACAGGAATTCACCAATGGAAAAAAGGGATCAACATAACTGAGTGTTATTCCATGATGAAAAGATTATAGAGTCAGAGGGATGTTTCAGTGTAAGGAGGCATGCCCCAAGCACTGAAGGAAGTTCCATGATGAGACCAGTTGAGGCAACGGATGAAGTCCAGAAAGTTAGAAACATAGTAAAGTGAAAAGCAATTTGTGATGCATGGCTACTGTTCATAGACAGAGAGACTACAGCAAAATATAAATCTAGGAATCTTCTTCATAGAATTATATACTCCTCTAAAATGTTTATCATTTTCAAGGAGAATGTCTAGTGCAGAGGTTCAATAGAAGAAGTTTCTTTAAGTTATGAGAGGCTTCCAGATGTTTAAGGTAGATGTTGTGCTGATTACATCATCCTGGAATGTTGTGGTGACTCCTAAATGAGATGAGTAATCATTCAAAAGAGTTCAGCCTGGCACAATCCACAAAACAAGTGACCAAAGAATGACGATAGACAAGAGTATGATATGCAGCTGGATGGACAAGCCATTAAGCTGGTCCTTCAAATATCTTTGGACATAGAGAGCAGATGGCTAATGAACAGTTGCCAGAATTAAAGAGGAAGATGAGATCAGGTTGGATTGCATTTGGGAAACTGTACAGAGCTTTCAATGACCCCAAGTTCCTTAAACAAAATCCAACCTCTTGACATCAGTAATCGTCCCTTGATGCTACATAGCAGCAAATTGTAAATACCTCTATCTCCAATGAATATAAATGATGTGTCACCCAAAGTTCAGCAGACACGTATGATAAAAATAGGCTGCACTATACTATTAATTGTGAAATATATTATAAAAGATTTGGTTGGAAAGGAGGAAGAGTTGGTTGCATAGGAAGAAGGAATAGGAGTGAACAGTGTAAATGTTCCTTTAGTACTCGTGTAATACTAAGAGACCTAATGGAAGGCTCCCACCACATTAGGGGCGCACTTCCATGAAGGATTTATGGTAAGGCATGGGCAAGAAAAACACAAGATTAGAAGGGATAAATGAGGTAAAATTAGAGATCCAATGAATTACTGAGGCACTGAAGAATTAAATGAATAATTTTCATAACATTAGTAAGACTTCACTTATCTTTCCCTACAACTTTTCTTGATTCTGCTTGTTGTATGGGTACCATAGGATTATATGTGTATGCAAAAGGCACAGGGTTTGAGGATCATAGGTTTGGAGCTGAATGAATTTAAGTATCACCTAGTGCATTATCCTAATTTTCTAGATCAAGAAACTGAACCCCAGAGAGGACAAGAAAATTAAGAAACTTGTAAAAAAAAGTAGTAAAGTAAAGAATCAAACCCACATCGGAGTCCAAATGCCGTGCTCCTTCTGCTCCCATATCTAAATGTAAAGATTTAATGAAAGCGTTTCATATGATATTTAAGAAATTAAAGTGATAGGATAAAGATGAGTCAGTAACAAAGGTAAACTTTCATTTTTGATGAATATTATTTATTGTTTTTCCATCATTAAGATTTGTTACTTGTTTCTGAAATAGTTACTAACATTTCTGTTTACCTTTTGAATAAAACATTTTGAAAAGATTTTCAAATTTACCTTAATTATTGATATATCCACACAATATTAATTCTTTATCAACTTTATTTGCCATAAGAAAAACATTTCCAAAGCACATTCACACCTATTACTACCTAATGTATAACACAACAAAAGTTGTTGAACATTGTGCCAATTTATTTGAGGAAATGTATTAATATCAAACTTCATTGTCAAAACTGTTTACGTGAAAATCCTCTTGAAATTGACTTGACCTTACTAAATTTAGTTTTCCATTTCATATTTCCTCTGTTACTTGAGATATAAGGTTAAAGAAAGTTGAAAGGGCTTCAACTTATTCCTTCAAAATACTCTTCTTTCCCCAAGCAAATGAAGACCAACTGTATAAATATTGGATGAGCTGAGGAGAAATATTTGCTTTTTTACCAGAAAATTTTATAGACACTCAGGAATTAATTCCTTGTTTATTTTCATAACCAAATATTAGTTAATTTTGTAACAAGTGCAAGAGTGGATGATTGAACTTAAATTGATAGAAAAATAGAACTTTTGTGTTGTTTCAAAGAAATTTCTTTTAATAGATATCAAAAGTCAACATCTGTTTAGTGCTTTATGGTTTGTAATCCTTTTTTTCATTTCACTCTCACAGGAAGTCTACGGTATAAGTATTATTTTTCCTATTTTGTTTTGTCTGGACCTGTGATTTCATTGATGGAGGGAACTCACAGCAAGGAAATTCCATTCACCCCTGAAGATCAGGAACCGCTATAAAAATTATAGACATAGAGAGCTGTTTGGTGTCACTGAAAGGTTAAAGGTCACACAGTTACAGGGTGACCCAAAATATTTAGTACATGTTTGAACTATTGATGTTTTTACTAATAATTTATTAATGCTTTTAGTATTAATGCTATTAAATTATTAATAGCTTATAACTGCCTTAACAATTTTGGGTCACCTTATTTATTAGAGATGAGAATTGAGCCAAGGTCTTCTTGTCTCCAAAGTAGGCTCTTTATCCACTGTGAAACAGCACCCCTCTTTCCTGTCTTATAGAAGAGGAAACTGAAGGCCAGCCAAGGTAACTGACTAGCTCATGGTTACACAACTTATAAGTGTTAAAGGTAGTAGGTAAATAAGAGTACTTAGCACCTAGTTGTACAGTATTAAATACTTAGTTTCAGGTAAGTTATTGGGAATGAAACTTGAATCCAGATCTTTTCTTACTCCCAGATCAGCCCTCTACATTATACCTTAATTGAAGAGTTAATCCATATAGGATTTAAATCACCTAGGCTCTTCCAGGATCTCAGTTGTATTATTTTTCATTGGTAAGCAGGGAATCAGTACCTAGAATGGATTGAACCTTTAGAAAACAACCGACAATTCTGGAGTAATCACTATGTCTAGGGAATAATCCTATTTCTGGTGGAAATAGAAATATCTCAATTATATATCACAGTTAGTTTTCTCTACAGCCAGCATGGAACTAAAGGCAAGTCTAGTCTATTTTTTTCCCTAAGACCCTTTCTGCCAAAGAAATAAAGTATACTTCCAGAAAAGCTTAACTTGGCATTTTTAACACAGTTAACATGAAAGAATCAGAAATTTAAAAGCTTTTGCACAAACAAAATTAATGCATCTAGGATAAGAAGGAAAATGGTCAACTGAGAAAAATCATTTATTTTATGTATCTGTAACAAGAATTTGTCATCTAAAATATATAGGCAAATGACAGAAATATACAATACCAGAAGTCATTCACCAGTAGATAAATGGTCAAAGGATATGAAAAATTCTCATAAGAATTGTAAGCTTCTGACAGCCATATGAAAAAAATGTTCTAAATCGCTAATAAGAGAAATGCAAATCAAAGCAACCTTGAAGTTTCTGCTTCACACTTACCAATTAACAAAGATGGTCAGTGTTGGGTTTTAGAAGGAGCGACTCATTGATGCATCAATAACGGAATTATGAATTGGCCCAGCCATTCTGGAAAACAATATGGAAAAATACAAGACAAAGAAAGTTACACTAAAATGGTCATATCCTCTTACCTAGAGATTCCACTGGAGAGTAAATGTCCAAATATATCCAAAGAGGTCACTAGCAAAAAAGAAAACTTCAATATATTCCAAAGTATGTAAAAACTTTCTATGGAATATAAGAATTGAAAACAACGTCAACATATCCAAAACATATTATCTTTCTCCCACAATCTTCCACTCTTTGGACTTCTTTGTTATTCTCAAAGGTACTTTTTCAGTCATGTAGGCCTACAACCTACATTTCATTCTTTAAAAATAAAGATTTATTGATTTGTTTAGTTTTTTTATAAAACAAATATTTATCCTTGCCATGAGAAGTCTCTTGCAACTAAGTAAAACAATTAATCAAAATTAATAATAGAGCTCATCTGAAAATGAACTCAATGTTTCGCATCTACAGCATTCCAGACCACCCCATTTTTATAGTTTTTTAATTAACACATTTCTTTTCTCTCCCTCTCACCTCTGAGAGAGAAAGAGAGAGGCAGGCAGACAGACAGAGAGAGACAAAGACAGAGACAGAGAGAGAAGAAAAACAAATACTTTCAAACAAATATAGTCAAGGAAAATAAATTCCCTCATTGGCTATATACACAAATGTAGATGTATCTTCCTATATCCTATATCTACCACCTCTCTGTCAAGAAGTGAATAGTATGCAGGGTATGCTGAAATAAGCTCATAGGACAGTAGTGTCAAATTCAGTTGGAAATGAGAACCCATAAATGGTAAATAAATATCCCTGCAGTAACATATTGACTATTAAAATCACATATTAACATTATCTTTGCTCTATTGTATCTTTATTTTGTTACTTGTGAAGTGGACATTATTCCTCCCTGGGCCCCTAGGCTGAGAGATATCTGTTAGGTTACTGGGAAGGGTTGGATAATCTGCCTAGTAACAGGTTTTCTGTTGTTGGGCCCCTGTCAAAATGTTATTTGCCTTTGGTTTAATATCTGATAAATTGTTAGCAGTCATTTCTTGTTTAGTCCATTTGCATAGTAACCACCTGTGCCCCCCTAATGTTAGACCCCCTTGCCAGGCAACGAGCCCCTTCCCCTTCCTGACAACTACTCTATGTTGAATGACAACCAGTCTGTGATTGGCTACCTCTCCTGACACCTCTCCTCCGTTGTGGTCCTTTGCCTAGTAGCACCCTCATAACCACCTTCGGTTTGGGGGTTCTTGCCTAGCAGCAAGCCCTGCTCTTGCTCTGTCAGAACTCTGTTTGTTGTGAAAACTGCAAGGCTGTACCAAGTATCACCGAAATGCTTAAAATGCACTCACCCACCTCAGTTCAGGGCTGTCTCCTCTGGGTCTCTCCATGAGGCAGCCACCAGCCTGGCTAATAAATGACACTCTCGAAATTCCCAATTAATTTTGCCTGTGACTTATTAACTCAGTCCATTTCAACTTGTTTCTGAATTACATTTTCATCTAATTTTGACTGCAGTCTAAAATATTACTGCCTCAGTGCCACTGTGCCATGCATTTGACACTTCTGTTGTAGAAGCTCATGAGTGGGCATTTACCCCTCAGAAATTAGTAAACCATAAAATCCATCTTGTTTTATTCTTTCCCTGATTGTCTGGACTTAAGAAAGAGATGGAAACAAATATTTATAGTGCAAATAAATTTAAAATTGTGTCATGTTTGGTTTATTTCTGGAGAGCTGATTGTTAAATAATTACCAGCATGCATCTCCTAAAATTATGTTTCATCATCAACCCTCTTGAGTCATAAATGGTCATTGTATGGATCAAGGTTCTTACATTTTTCATAGTTGTTTGTCTGTATAGTTTTTAGTGTTAATTTATAATTTATAGATTACTGATTCTACTTATTTCATTCTTAACACTTCATTCTCTCTCCCACCACATGTCAATCCAATGTCAAATCTTATTATTTCTACCTTATTGTACGTGTCCCTTTATTCCCACTCACATAACCACTGTTCTAGTTCAGTCCCTCATCACTTCCCATTTGAGAAGTGATTATTACAACAGATCTCTAACTGGTCTCCCTGTCTCTTTTTGGATCTCTTTCAGGTGGTGATCGATAGACTCCTTGAATACTTATTTTGCCCTCTGGCTCTAGAATATCAGGGCAATTTTCCTTGATAATTTCATGAAGTATGATGTCTAGGCTCTTTTTTTGATCATGGCTTTCAGGTAGTCCCATAATTTTTAAATTGTCTCTCCTGGATCTATTTTCCAGGTCAGTTGTTTTTCCAATGAGATATTTCACATTCTCTTCCATTTTGTCATTCTTTTGGTTTTGTTTTGTGATTTCTTGGTTTCTCAGAAAGTCATTGGCCT
>JAQQSK010004871.1:0-18787 GCA_028658325.1 Potorous gilbertii
ATCTAGGCTCTTTTTTTTGATCATGGCTTTCAGGTAGTCCCATCATTTTTAAATTGTCTCTCCTGGATCTATTTTCCAGGTCAGTTGTTTTTCCAATGAGATATTTCACATTCTCTTCCATTTTGTCATTCTTTTGGTTTTGTTTTGTGATTTCTTGGTTTCTCAGAAAGTCATTGGCCTACATCTGTTCCAGTCTAATTTTGAGAGAACTATTTTCTTCAGTGAGCTTTTGCACCTCTTTTTCCACTTGGCTAATTCTGCTTTTGAAAGCATTCTTCTCCTCGTTGGCTTTTGGAACCTCTTTTGCCAATTGAGTTAGTCTATTTTTCAAGGTGTTGTTTTCTTCAGCACTTTTTTGGGTCTCCTTTATTAAGGTATTGACCCGTTTTTCATGCTTTTCTTACATCTCTCTCCTTTCTTTTCCCAGTTTTTCCTCCACCTGTCTAACTTGATTTTCAAAATCCTTTTTGAGCTCTTCCATGGCCTGAGCCCACTGTACATATATTTCAGATGTTTGGGATACAGAGGCCTTGACTCCTATGTCTTTACCTGATGGTAAGCATCAGTTTTCTTCGTTAGAGACAAATGATGCAATCATCTGTTCCCCAAGAAAATAACCTTCTATGGTCTTATTTTTTTTTCCAGAAAATAGTTTCTTAAAGATTAGATTGGGATGGATGAAAGCTAATCACTTTATGAAAGAAAAAATACATTATCAAACAAAACCAAAGGAATGAAAAAATAACAATGTGAAATATCTCATTGCAAAAACAACTGACCTGGAAAATAGATCCAGGAGAGATAATTTAAAAGTGATTGTACTGAAAATCATGAGAATAAAAGAACCCTAGATATAATTTTTCAAGATATTATCAAGGAAAACTTTCCAGACATTCTGAAACCAGAAGATAAAATAAATTTTGAAAGAGTCCATTGATCACTGCCAAATTCCATAGCTCCCAGGTCAGAGAGAAAATATTGCAAGCCCTCCAAAAAAAAAATAAATTAAACCCAAAACAATTTGAGCACTGTGAAAACACAGTAAGGATAACAATAGATCTACTAGCTTCTACATTAATGGATCAGATGGCTTGGAATATGATATTCAACAGCTCAAAGAAGCTAGCATTAAAACCAAGAATCACCTACTCAACAAAACTGAGTATAATACTTTGCAGGTTAGCGGGTGGTCTTTCAATGAAATAGATGATTTTCAGGCATTTTTAATGAAAAGACTGGAGCTGAATAGAAAATTTGATTATCAAATAGAAAAATCAAGAGAAGCAGGAAAAGGTAAACAAGAAAGAGAAATCATAAGAGACTTAGCAAAGTCAAACTATTTATATTCCTACATTGACAGGTAATGTTTCTGTCTCTTGTGACTTTCCTCAGTATTAGGTTATTTAGAGGGATTATATAAATCTAGATAGAGGGCACAGGGTGAGTTGAAGAGGAAAGGATGACATCTAAAAAATAAAATTAAAGGGTTAGAGAGGAATATATTGAGAGGATGAAGGTATAAATAGAATGGTGCAAATTATCTCATAAAAGAGGCAAGGAAAGCTTTTACAATGGAGAGGAAGAAGGGGGAGGTGAGAGGCAAGGAGTGGACATTACTCTCATCACATTTGGCTTAAGGAGGGAATAACATACACACAATTTTGTATGAAAATCTATCTTACACTACAGGAAAGTAGAAGGGAAGGGGATAAGCAAGATGTAGGGGTATGAAGGAATGGAATGTCAATGGAAAAAGGAGATAATTAGAAGTAAATACTTTTGAGGAGGGACAGAATCAAAAGAGAGAATAGAATAAATGGAGGCAAGATAGGATGTAAGGAAATACAGTTGGTCTTTCACAACATGACTGTCATGGAAGTGTTCTGCATGACTGCACATATATAACCTATACTCAATTGTGTGCCTTCACAGTGGGGATGGGTGGAGATGGAGGGAAGTAGAGAAGTTGCAACTCAAAGCTTTACAAATGAACATTAAAAATTGTTTTTATATGGAACTGGGAAATAAGACATACAGGAAATAAAGTATGGGAAACAAACTTGCCCTATGGGAAAATAGAGGGGAAGAGGATGAGAGAAGAAAGAGGTGTGATAAAAGAGGTAATCAGAATGAAGATCTCTTTGGGTCGATGGAGAGGGGAGATGGGGAGAAAATTTGGAACTCAAATCTTGTGAAAGTGAATGTTGAAAACTAAACTTAAATAAATTAATTTTTACAAAAGAAGCTTAAATTCTATCGTATGCTATTAATGTTCTTATGTGATGATAGGCAAGTCTCTTTACCCATCTTGACCAAAGTTTCCTCATCTGTACAGATTCAGTGTTAAACTGAATTAGAGAACCCTTTGGCAGTCTGATTAATCTTATTAAACATTTGTCAGAATAATGTTTTGAAATATATAAAACAAGATAAACTGTATTACAAAGGACACTAATTTTAATTAAAATATGTATTTTTAAGTTCAGCAAAATGAGCCCTGTAAATCAGATGATTACTGCCCTTCTAAATCTCACATATTATGATCCTAAAGCTACTTCTTTGCAAATGTAATTAATCTAAATGACAGTTTCTTAGCTCCAAGGGGGAGAAGAGGGTAGCTTCCCAGGCACATTAACGGAACCACCTAGTTACTTCTTGCAATTAGGGTTTAAGAGATTTGTTCTTTGCATACACTGGCCAAATTTAGAATAAGTAATTATTTTGTATTTTGTACCTAATTATTCTGCTATAGCTTATACAACATTGAAAGATTGTATCCCACAGGGAGTAATTGTTCTTCTTCAATCCCAGTCTCCTGAATACTATGGAAAGCATGCATACTCTTTGTTGGTATTCATTTGAATGAAGAGGATCACAAGCCATCCATGTGATCTGAACCCTGATGATGGTTTTCTATGTAAATTGTCTACAAGAAGTCTACCTAATATGTACTGGGGAAGAGAGTAGTGAGGTTTCCTATAGTTCTATTGATGTTGTGTAAAAAGCATTATGATCATGACACTCTTTGCATTTCTCTGTCTTCTTCAGTTATACAGCAATCTATGGCATCTTTTACTATGAATCCTTTGTTCCATTCTTGGTTAGTAATATACTTTAGCATGCTTAGGTCTAACATGTCAACTCATTGAACTTTTGGTGATCTTCCATTTTAATTCTTTAGAGACTGATTTTCCACGGTTTATAGCCTTTCTGAATCATCAAAAGAATGCCTTTAGAATGACAGTAGTTACAAACTCATTTATATAATAAAGAAATATTAAAAAGATTTATTTAAATTGACTTTGGAATTTTTGCCAATCTTATGTATCTCATTGGAATGAAATGTATGTCGAACTAGAGAAACAATGATAGATATTATATGTATTAATCTCTTGAAATTGTTCTCATTACAATATATAACAATTATAAAAGTTTCATCTCTAGAAGCTAACTCTCAAAAATAGAAGGTGGCAACGTTACTTTCCCATTTTTCCCGTGTTTCCATGTTTATTCATCTTCACATACATATGAAGACAATTGAACTTTTGTAAAAATGGCAAAGTTGGTCCCACTCCAGAGTCAGTTTCGTGTTTCCTCAAGTTTATTTCATTTGTGAGTAGATCACTGGAGTTCTTCATCTGCTAAACCAGGAAGAACAAATTGAAAGAGGTGGGGAGGAGTAAAAGGATTACATTGTGAACATACCACTTGGCTTTTGACTCAAAAAAAGATGGAAAATATGATATGAAGAGTTTTTTTTAAAAAAACTAAGATTATTCTTGACTTATTGTAGAGCTTATAGTAGGTTTTGGATAATATTCTAAAACTGACCTTAATAAGTATATTTTCACATATGTATTGATTAAAAGTGGCAACATTTTTGTAATGACTAGAAATTAGAGTCTACTGTCAAGAAGATATATAAGTCCCAATTAAAGTTATAACTAGCCTCATGTAAATGAAAACATCTAGGAACCTGAAACAATTTCATAAAACTTATATACTACTGCAAATCTGACATGGGATGTGAATGGAAAGAATTACCAACAAGGTAAGCAGATGATGCAGTGGCTAGAGCATCGAGTTTAGATTTGATATTTAAATTATGTTGGTGCCTAAAAGGCCTTTGGGAAGCTCCTCTTCTCACCCCACCTTTAAACTTGGCCCCACAAAATTCTTAGTATTCCTATAAAGGACTATCATTAGGATTATATCCTTATATCTGTAGAGCTGGAAGTAACTTTTGTGATTTTCTAGTCTAGTATTCCTTAATTTTAGTTCCTTGAAGTTTTGGAAAAATAATTATTTCAATAAAATTGTTTTCTTTTATGATCCTGTGTATTTTACTTTATACATTCCAAAGGACCTCTGGTCTAGTACTATAAACTCTATCATGCTGTGACACTAGCCTCTTTTATTGTTCTTAAATAAGGAGCTCTATGTCCAGAAT
The DNA here is from genome assembly GCA_028658325.1 of Potorous gilbertii. Lineage (NCBI taxonomy): Eukaryota > Metazoa > Chordata > Mammalia > Diprotodontia > Potoroidae > Potorous > Potorous gilbertii. The sequence goes on from JAQQSK010004871.1 coordinate 4,451, forward strand.
TCAGGCATTTTCACTGACTGTGCCCCCCATCTGTAAAGCTGGCTCTCCTCATATTTCCTTCCTGCTATCCCTGACTTTCTTTCAAGTTATAGTTGAAACCTCATCTTGTAGAGAAAGCCTTTCCTAATCATTCTTAATACTGCTATATCCTCTCTACTGATTATTTCTAATTTAGTCTCTCTCTCCCTCTCCCTCTCTCTCTCTCTCTCTCTCTCTCTCTCTCTCTCTCCTTATTTGTAAATAGTTCTAATTCTTTGTCTTATTTTTCCCCAGTTAGGCTGTGAAATCCTTGAGAGCTATCTTGTACCTTTCTTTGTAACCCTAACACTTAGCACAGTGCCTGGCATCTAGCAGATATGTAATATTTTGTTGTTGTTGCTGTTTGCTTGCTTGCTTATTTGTTTGTTTCTACTAACTAAACTAAATTCCTGTTTTAAATATGAGGTATGTAACCTGATCAAACCCTTTAACCTCACTCAGTTTCAGTTTTACTTACATTTAAAATAAGGGTAATAATTGTATCTATCTCAAGATTATTGTGAGAATCAAAGGAGATCATGTGAGTAAAGCACTGTGGAAGTCTTAAAACACCATAGAAATGTGTATTTTATGATTATCTGATTCATAGATATGTTTACATTTGTATCATTTTAAAATAAGTGATGGCACTCGTACAAAAGACATAGTTGCTGAAAGCAAAGTTTGGAACCAGTATCAGTTACTACACACCATGAAGCATTCAGAATGGGAAGTTAAATACCTGTCTGCTCATAAATCTATGTAAATTCAATGAGGCTTTCTAAGTCTTCTTAAATCATGAAAAAGTTAGTAATTAGATTTTATGTTTTCTGGAAGGCAGCTAAGTGAAGCCGTGGGCAGAGGGCTGGGCATGGGATCAGGAAGACTCTGTGATGTCAAAACCTGCCTCAGACAAGCTGTGTGACTCTTGGAAAATCACTTAACCATATTTGCCTCAGTTTTCTTATCTGTAAAATGAGCTGGAAAAGATACAGATAAACCATGCCAGGATCTTTGCCAAGAAAACCCTAAATTAATTCCCAAAGTGTTGGGCATGACTCAAACTACAAAGCAATAAAAACCAGTTCTAGTTATAAAGAAAAACACAAAAATTATTCCATGAAAAGTACAACATTGGATGATTTTGTTGCGCTACAATACCTACATATGCCATGTTTTTTTTCTTTTTCTTCCCTTGTAGATCTGGGCTCCTGACTGTGTTATCTGATTAGCTAGAGATCTGAATGCACTGGTGATTGATTGAAAGGTATGTCAAAATTCAGGGGATAGCATTTCTTTATACAAGGAAGAGATACTATGTTAAAATAACAACTTTAAGAATACAAAAATTCCTCTGAGCTCTTGAATTTTGTATTATTAATGTTCTTATTTCTTCTTTTTTTTCGAATTTGAAACAAAATTTAAGTTTTAAAATCTTTGCTCCAAACAAATATGCCTCATGTATTTCATGCCTCTTCACTCTGTCTCTTTCTATATCTCTGTCTCTCTCTCTCTGTATATATATGTGTGTGTGTGTATAGATAGATAGATAGATAGAGATAGAGATAGGTATAGATATAGATAGATAGATAGGGAGATAGATAGATGAATGGATGGATATATATATATGTGTTGCAGATGTTTTCCTCATTAAAAATTAAATTCCTGGAGAAGAGAGCATTTTCGTTTTTGTCTTTGTATCTTCAGAACCTATACTATGTTAAGTATTGCTCATAATTGGTGGATTTAAATGTTTGTAGGAAAACTTGTAAAATATTTGCTTTATGTGGACACAGCTAAATAATCAAGAAGAGAGGTAGTTAGAATAGTGTAGAACTCACTGTCTGTCCTTTTCCTCCAGTGATTGACCACTTTGTGGATTGATTTGAACGTAGACAGTGCTGTCTCATACACTGATTCATACATAATGGCATAAAGAAAAAGGCTCTGTTTTAACAAGAATGTTCCCTATTTTTGATGAGTGAAGCTGAAAGGCAAGCAATAACCAAACTCATCTTGGCAAGTGGTTAAAAAACTAAAGATAAGAAAAACGGGTTAGTTGGAAATGTATTAGGGGGATATCTGGAGACAAAACTAGGCCTGCTAATTAATGACAGATTTTGAAATTAATGAGTCTAAAATGGCTGACTTGTCCAAATTATTCTTAACATTCATTTTTAACAAGAAGAATAGTGGGAGTGATTTAGGAAAAAATGATGACCTTGCAAAAGTCCCTATTGATAAAATCCAGGAAAGGGATTTCTTTAAATTTGAAATATACACAAATCAGCAAATTTCGATGATCTGCTACCAAGGGCATAGAAAAAAACAAAGCACTCTTTTGTGAATAACTCTTTCTCACTAGCCCTAGAAATTGGCCAACATAGAAAATAAGACTATCAGTATAGAATCACAGATTTCAAGGAGGATGCAAGTGCAAAAAACATTTTTTATTTTTTATTTCATTGACTTTTTTAAATTAGATATAATAAAAAACCATTTGTATTTTAAAATTTGAGTTATAAATAATCTCCCTTTCCCATCCCTTGGCAAGGAAAGTCATGTGATTTTGATTTTATATGTGAAGTCATTCAAAACTTATTTCCATATTAGCCATTTTATGAAAGAAAATATATATTTAAAAAGAACATTAAATAAAGCTATTACGTTGTTATTGTTTTGTGTATGCTTCAATTTGCTCTCAGAAATACCCAATTATATCTTTAGAGACTGATAATATTCTTCACAATGGATCCTTTGAAATTGTCTTGGATCATTGGCTTCATCAGAGTAGGTAATTCTTTAACAGTTGATCATTCTGACAATATTCCTGTAACTATGTCCAATATTCTCCTGTTTCTGCTCATTTCACTTTTCATCAGTCCATATAAGTCTTCCAAGGTTTTTCTGAAGCTGTCTGGCTTGCCATTTCTTATAACACAATGGTATGCTAACATAATTATATACCACAACTTGTTTAGTCATTTTAAAAATGATGAATTTCCAACTTGCTACCACAAAAAGAGCTGCTATAATTTTTTTTGCACAAATAGACCTTTTCTTCTTTTGGTTAATCTCTTAGGGATACAAACCATGTAGTGGTATGCTCAAAAAATATATGAATGTTTAAGATTTACTATTTCAGGGTTGCAGTCCTGAGTTTAGATAGATTTATATGCACATTTTACAAGAAACTAGTTATGTAAGAATTGTAGAGAAATGGATAAAATATTGGGCTTAGAATCAGGAATATCTGAATTTAGTCTCATTTCTGACACTATATATGTAATTAAAATAAACTCTATTTCTTTCTATATTGCACAATCCCCTAGGACTTCTTCATGATGAGGATGGGATTCAGGAAGATGATGAGGGTTCAAATGCATGCAACTTATGTTCCTTTGGCTAGGTAGAGAAACTTATTGGACTTTATTTTAAGAGTATATAAAATGAAAATGCCCTTTACACATAGTAGATGTGTTTTGAGTTGGATTGAAATTAATTGAATTGTATCAAAGCAATCTTGATAACTCTTATAATATCCAACCCCCTTTGTACATAGGGATATATTTTAAATCTCCATTAAACCTTGTGCCTTAAGAAGCAAAGAATCCTCTCCATTCTGTGCTTGGAGACAATCATTGGCCCAAAAGAAAATGAGAACAAAGTGGAAGAAAGATGCTAATACTCCAGAATGCAATATAATTTTGTGTTTCCTTATTAATAGCCTGTGGTTCAAAGCTATTTTCTTTCTGTATCTAAGCAGGTAGGTGACAAAGTGAATAGAGTATGGACTTAAAAAGAACTATGTTCAAATGAATCCTCAAATGCTTCCTAGCTTTGGGACCCTGTGCAAGCTCTGAAAAGAATGACTGCCTCAGTTTGCTCATCTGTTAAATGAAGATAATAACAGTATCTCAATGTGAAAATAAAATGAAGAAATATTTTAAAGCTCTTTGCAAATTTTAAAGAACCATATAAATGCTAGCTATTATGACTGTATTTTGTGTTGCCTGAGCTCTTACATTAAAATTGAAATAAAATAAATAATGACTTTATCAGAATGTCAGCATACAGACTAGGACCCAGCTGAACTTTCCCAACATTTCCCTCCAAACAGCTTTAAAATTATGCCAAAAATCAAATGTTGGAGCGGCAAAGCCTACAAAAGGGGAAGATAGTTTGCCACCCAATGACTACATAGGAGGTTAACGGGAGGTCTTAAAAAAGAAGAATGAGGCAGGTCCAGAGCATGGCAGAAGGACTTGGAGGTAGATATAACAACAGCAGCAGCAGCTTCTGGAGTTCTCAGACAAGCAATAGCAATGGGGTCTGAACACTTATCAGAAATAGATTATAAGGAACCCTTTGTAAGGACTGAGTGCAGCTCACACTGATTGGTAACTCTATATTTCATAAGTAGTTGTGGGTCCCAGTAAAAAGGCCAAGAGGAAAACTAGTACTTGAAGCTGCAGGACATCAGGGCACTTGGTCACAGGTACAGGGTCAAGAAAAGCACTCGTACGTGCAGACCAGGAAAGCAGTGACCATACCTTTGCCAGGATTATACCACCTTGGAATTCTCAAAACTTGGCAGACCCCCAAAACTAGCTCTGTAAGCAGCAGCACAAAAAGGATTGTACCTTTGCATATTGCCTCGCCGCTCCCAGGTGAACAAAGACCAACTTTAATATAAAGTTCAAAGTCAAGAAATAGGCTTGAAAAAATGAGCAAACAAACAAAAGAAAGAATTTGACCATAAAAGCTACTACACTGATAAGAAAATCCAAGACATAAACTTAAAAGAAGACAATGTGAAGGAAAGTCTCAAAGAAAACATGTTAATTGGCCCCAAGATTAGCAAGAATTTCTGGAACAACTAAAGAAAGAGATGAGTGTTAGAGGAAAATTGGGAAAAGAAATGAGAATGATACAGGAAAATTATGAAAAGATAATTAACAGCTGGGAAATGCACACACACACACAACAACAACAACAACAACAACAACAACACTGAAGAAAATATCAACTTAAAAAATAGAATTGACCTAGTGGTAAAAAGTGGCACAAAAGTTCACTGAAAGGAAAAAAAAAGCTCCTTTAAAGGTATAATTGGCCAAACAGAAAAGGAAATACAAAGACTCACTGAAGAAAATAATTCCCAAAATATTAGAATTGGGCAACTGGAAGCTAATGACTACATATAAGTTCAAGAAACAATAAAACAAAATCAAAAGAATGGAAAAATAGAAAAGTGAAATATCTCAACCTAAAAACAACTGATGTGGAAAATAGATCTAGGAAAGATAATTTAAGGATTATTGGACTACCTGAAATCCTTGATCAATTAAGAGAGGGGAGAAGAGACATCATATTTAAAGACATTATCAAGGAAAACTGTCCTTGTATCCTAGATCTGTAGGATAAAATAGAAATTGAAAGAATCCACGTCACCTCCTAAAAGAGGTCCCAAAATGAAAACTCTTAGGAATATTATGGACAAAATCCCCATTCAATGGGAGCATTTTGTAAGTAACCAGAAAGATACAATTCAAATATTATGGAGCCACAGTGAGAATTACACAAGACTTAGCTGCTTCCATGTTAAAGGGGCAGAGGGCTTGGATTATGACCCTCTGCCAGGCAAAGAAGTTTAGGGTTATATTCAAGAATAACCTACCCAGAAAAACTAAGTACAATCTTAGAGGTGAGAAATTGGATATTTAATGAAATGAATGACTTCCCAACATTCCTGATGAAAAGACAATAGTTTAATAGAAAATTTGACATTCAACAGAAGACTCAAGAGAGATCAAAAATAAAAAAAAAATGTAAATATGAAAGAGTAACTCTAAGGGGCTCAGTGGAGTTAAACTGCTCTTGTTCTTGTATGGGAAGAGTGTACATATAACTACTAAGAACTTGATGGTTATTAGGTCTCTTTGAAGATTCTGCATAAACAGTAGGCATGGCAGTGAATTGATTATATTCAGATGATCTTAAAAAAGAACGTAGGAGTGAGAAAGACTTGCGAACTCAGAAAAGAGGGAAGGAAGAAATAGAATGGGGTAGATCTTCTTGCATAAAGGAGGTGCACCAAAGAAAGTTTTTATAGTGGAGGGGGAAAAGGAGGTGGCAAGCAATGCTTGAATTTCATTCTCATTGGAATTGGTTCAAAGAGGAAAAAAAAGACATCGAAACAAAATGACAAAATGACCTATGTGTACAAAAGTATTTATTGCAGTTCTATTTTACACTGGCAAAAAATTGAATATTGAGGAGATACTCATCTGTTGGAGAATGGCTGGCCAAGTTGTGATATATGATTGTGATGGAGTACTTTTGAGCCATAAGAAATAGTGGGGGCAGGGGGAAGGGTTTCAAGAAAAAAATGACAACACCTATATGAACTGTCACAAAATGAAGTGTGAAGAACCAAGACATCATTGTGGCATGGTAAAAATGATGTTGTAATGATGATCAACTGTGAAAGACTTGGCTACTCTGATCAATATAGTAATCTAAGACTACTCCAAAGGAGTATTTTTTTCAATGTTGTCCACTTCCAGAAAGAGAACTGATGAACTCACTGCAAAATGAAATATGACTTTATTGCTTACTTTACTTGCTTTTTTCTGATATGGCTAATATGGAAAGGTTTGTGTGACTTTAAAAGCATAATTAATATATTGTTTGCCTTTTCATTGGGTGAGGGAGGTGGGCAAGGGATGGAATTAATCTGGAACTCAAAGATTAAATAATGTTAAAAAGAAATAATTTTTAAGTTACATGTTTGTATGTGTTCCTCTATCTTTTACCATAATCACATTACATGTCAAAAATTCTTTTTAAAATTCTTCTACAAATGTGTACAATTTTTACCTGAATATGAGGAAATTCAGTTTGTAGTCATTAGCTTTAAAAAAAAAACAGATGCGATCTCAAATTAAATGTACAGCTCTCAAAGCAGGAAGATGGGTTAATAATAATATACATGTAGATGAAAGTTCATAAAGAAGCATGAATGGATATAGAATACAAGACATTTAAATTCAACCATTGGAAGAAAAATGCAAAGGCCAAAAATTCTAGAGGTTTTACTTCATTTTAAAAAACATAGCCAATGAAACCATTTTGTGAACTTGGCAGAGTTCATTTTATAAGCTAGAGAAGATGGAAGAAATACAGATTAATAGGGAAGATAAATCTTAAAGATAGTGCCAAATTTGGGTTACCTAGCAACACTGTACACCATCAATAAACTCCTTTTTAAGAAGAGATTCAGAGATGTCTCCCACTGTCTCCTGCCTCCCTTTGCCATGATTTCTGATACATATTTTTCTTTATTTCTACTATATCAATTTTCATACCATTTGTGAACTATATCTATACTAACATTAACACCAATATCAATATATGGATATATAGTTCTCTCTCTTTCCTATATAAACATCACCTAAGAATGTATTCCATTTCACACTGACTTTGAATCAAAAAAAAAAGAGAGACCACATCACACTTGCGTTTTTACTAGCCTAACAAATACTTGTAAAGATATATTAATACAAACTTGAGTATTCCTTCATAACCAGTAGCACTGTGATATTTGTTGCCTGTGGTAGTAACTAAAATAAGGCAGGAAGATCTATTGAGCAAATATCAGTTACCTTTTGCTAAAAATATTTTTCAGATTCAACATATTTTTGAAACATCTGTCATTGCTGGTTAATAATCCCTTCACCATCCATCACTTAATTCACTATATTAAAGTTTGATAGGAAGGATGATAGTGGTGATAAAGAGGAGACAATTGTTACAACAGTAATCGCCAACATAAATGGTAATTTTTAAAGAGCTGGATATTCCATCCTTATTTCTAGTCAACTGAATTTTTAAAATCCTTTTCTGTTTATGTCTGTCCTGAAAGTCACTCAATCTTAGATCCAGAGAGAGCAAGTTCCCTCCTCAAGCCATTTAAATTCTGGCATTGTACTCTATATAAATATACATCAGAACACATAAAATATTTATCTGAACATTGACAAATCTTGCATTATGATTCTTAAAATTATATTCAGACAAAGCAAATTGCATTTTATTAGATGAAAATGAATTTGCAATCTATATTTGCATGATGTCTTTCAGAATCCATAAAGTAATTCTCAGTCAATTATGAAACAGCACTGGACTGCGTGATTTTGAAATGAATGATAGCCCTGCAAAGTGAAGGAAAATGGGCAAGGGGGTTGTTGGGAAGAATTGACATCTTAAAGATGAGACAACACAGTTGGGGGTGGTGTCTCAGTTCAGTTCCCAGAACAAATGTTGATTGTACATCTGTTTAGCAAGCTATTTCCCATCCTTGCATCCAAACTTTGCAAAGTGTATCTTGCCATACTCTCTGCCTCTCTGTTGCTTTTTAAACCTTTTGATGAACCCATCAAAATTACCCAGTAAATTGATTTATCTCTCTACGTTGAATCCCATGGTAATTTTCCATGTGTTTTCATCCTTTATGAAAAAAAATATTTCCACTTCAATCCCTTACTTGCTACTGTTAATACAAGACCAATTTATTTATTGTTCTTTTATCTCTTATAGCACTAACTTAAAAATAGTTGATAATTAGAAACCATTTAATTTTCTGCTCGTATAATGCATAAAATTGACCAATTTACTTTTCTCTATGCATATACAAGATATTTAATCCCAAGAGAAGTGGCACATGCTTAAAAACATCCCTGATTTTCACTTTAGAGACTTTGTTGAACTATTGAAAAGTCAAAAGCTACTTCCATGAAAGTGAGGAATGTAATTTGCATGAAAATTTGTTCACAAGACGACCCTGCTAGAAATTTCTTTTCATGCCTTATCTTGCTGATAGACTTCAGAGCAATCTATATTTAATGTATTTTCAAGGAAGGTGACCAAATGTCAAGTACAAAGAGACAACTTGTCAATCATATCAATTTTGTCAAGTTTGTCAATGTGTGTCTACAAACAGTAGAGAAAAATCTCTTACACAATTTATATGTAGGGAAATAAGTGTGACATGATGGATTGAAATGGATGAGTCATGACTTAGTCGTTAGACTGCTTAATTCTTACAACCCATGAATTTAACTCCTAACATTACTGACCTCATAAAGGACTGGACAAGAAAGATTGTTGATCCCAGGCTCATGGATTAATGTGAAGATGAATTATGTGTAATGAGTATGGTGGGGGAATGGGAATCATAAAATAATTTCTTGTTTTTTTTATCACCTTTTGGACACAAGAATTATTTAAAAAATAAAACAAATCCATGAATGATGCTCTGATTCCTCCAAATAGGCTGTTGGACTCATTCCTACTTGCCATGAAGGAAGCATGGTGAAAGGAATAAGAATTTACCTATCACCTACTACGTGCCAGGAACTACACTAAGCGCTTTTCAGTTATCGCATTTGATTCTCAACAACCCTTAGGGATAGATGATGTTATAATTATCATTTTACAATTGGGGAAACTGGGGCAGGCAGGGGTTAAGTCATTTGCCCAGAGTCACACAGGTAATGTCTGAGGCAGTATTGGAACTCAAGTCTTCCTGACTCTAGGTCGAGTACTCTGTGCACTGCAGCACATACCATCAAGGCACAATTTTCTATCATATACAATTAAAGAACTTTACCAAATTTAATTATGGGTCATATATAATTTTTTTTTATATCAAGAAGAGACTTCATGCAGCAGAAAGAGCATAGGAAATGAGAGAATGTGGGCTCAAATCTTGTCCCTATTTCTTACAACTGGTATGATCAGGCAAGTCTTTTAACATTTGTGGGCCTTAATTTTAAGCATCTATAAAATTAGAAGGATTGATTACATGTGCTCTGAGGTCATTTTCATTTAGAAATTCAGGACTCAATGATCTTAACATGGAGCTATCAAATTGTATTTTTAATTGAATATATCAATTTGATAAATGGACATTAAGTAACATGCTTATTGCTATTCAGTAACAATATGTGGCCAAGTTTTTTACATGATCTGTTCATGTTAACAGTAAAAAACATGCATATAAAAATCAAGAAGAATGTCAGTTTACATAAACTATAATTTTCTTGCATATATTCAGTTGTAATGTCATTTCAAATGGAAAAAAAGACATTCTATTTTCATTCTCTCTTCCCAGTAATGCTGTAAGGCAAATTTATTTTATTTCTACCACTATATAGCCCTTCTAAGATGGAAAAGAAATGGTCAAGGGAACATAGAAATTAATATAGGAAGGATCCCATAAGTCATATAATACAATGCATTCTTTTTAGAAAAGAAAGAAACTGAAGTCTAAGGACATTGAATGACTATCCCAAGATCACCCATATTGAGTCAAAAAGTCCATGGCATTATCAAGGTTATATTATTGAATAAGTCAATATTAGGATTCCCAGTTTACAAGCCGTGACATTTATTGACTCATAGAAACCTTCCATAAGAATACTTAAAATGAAATTTTCTGTTGAAACTTTGTTCCTCTTTGTGTGGGCAGAAAGGGAGGAGGAAACAATTCTCTTAAATATGTTTTCTTGAGTAAAGTAAACTCTTGTGTAAGAGTATATTAAATAAATATCTCAATATAGTCTAGAAAGGTTATGAACTTTTCAGTTAAAAATCAATATATATGACATGATTATATTTTAGAGGATATTGGAAGGAATAAGAATACTAAAAAGATCTATAAAATATAAGAAGTTAAAGAAGAATTAGGCTTTAAATTCAGATAGCCAGATAAATAGATGTGTGTATTGCTACTTAGATATAGGTTTTAAATGCATGTGTATGGCATTCCTTCAAAGCATCACATAAAATATAATCACAGAGTATATATTGATTTTTATATGAGAAGCATATAACCATATTGGTACATGAAATAGAAGAGTTCTTGTATATTGCAGGCATCTAAAATTTACCTAGTTACACAACTTTATTCTGCTTCTCAGAAAAATAAAATCCTCTAGGCCATTCTAGTCCGCATCTTTTCTTTATTTGACATCATCCAATATATCCCTCACAAGTCTTGGTAAATTTAACAAATTTGATGTATATAATATTTTTGAAAAAATATTGTCTTCCATTACTATAGTGCTTTCAAATATACAAAGCATGGTAGGAACATGATTGCATTTCAGCCTGACAATAGCACTGTGAGGTAAATACAATAGAGGAATTATCATCCCTGTTTTACAGGTTTGGAATCTGAGGATGAGATAGACTATATGGTTTGCTCAGGATCACACAGGTAGAGGCAGAGGCAAAAATTTTATCAAGGACTTCCAAAAACCCGGATGCAGCACTGCTATAGGCCAACAATAACTTTTCCCATATATATATATATATATATACATATATATATATAGATAGATAGATAGATATAGATAGATAGATATAGATATATATATATGTCTATCTATATATACACATCTGTGTATGTGTGTGGGTGTGTTTGTATGTGTGTATGTATATATACAAACTCACATATATACATGCTTTTATGTATATGTGTGTGAGTGACATATACTCATGCATGCATTATGTAGATGGCATGTGTGTATGCATGCGTGCATACATATATGCACATATAATACCAGCTTCCCTTTTTATAAGTGAAAGAGCAAACATCACGCTGCCTATTTGTGATCATAAAGATTTTTAGAACTAACGAGGATAAATCACTTCTGAATTTTTTTTTATGCAGTAAATCAATGATTTGTCTTTTGGAAATGCATGAGTTTAGAAGTTCTCCTGTGCAAAGAGTTATCAGTCTACACTTGGTGCATTAGCTTTGCTTTATCTTGTAAGAAAGTCAATATTTTAACTTACTCTTCTCTTCTTTTTAGAAAGTGATGGGAGTGGGAGTGGGGAGAGAGACAGAAATAAAGACAGAAAGGCAGAGACAGAGGAGCAGGTGAGTCAGTGATGATGTTCGCAGATTTTGAGCAAAATATTATCTTTACTTCACATTATTTGACTTCATTATAATAGAGATGCAGAAAGACTGACACACAGACAGTAAGAGTGAGTGAGTGAGAGAGAGAGAGAGAGAGAGAGAGAATAATCACTGGAATTTTTGTTAGTATACAGAATACTTTATCAGAAATTCCATCACCAATGTGGATCAGCAATTTCTCTGCTATGTGTCTTGTACCTGTTTCATGAGTTATAAACACTTGCCTAGGATCACCGAGATGGTATTTGTCAGAGGCAGGATTTGAATACAAGTCTCTGTGTTGCAGGATATTTCTTAAGTCACCAAGCAACTCTTTCTCTTTCATATTATATATTATCCTTTGCATACTACAACTCCAATAGAGAGTTATCTTGTCAAGCGCCAATAGAAGTGGGGATGGCATCCTGCCTTTTGAAATCACATACTACTTATTAACTTTATCTGTGTTGTGTTGCATTTTTATTTATTGTGTTAAATATTTCCCAATTACATTTTAAACAGGTTTCCTCTCTTCGGAGTGTTGCCTTTAGTGGAAATACTTGACATCTCTGTTCTATCATATACACAACCATATGCAGTAAAAAAGCATTGAGATGAGAATTCCCTTTTTTTTGCACCAGCTAATTAAAGCTAGCTATTTAATCAAATGAAAATACAGAGGTAGACTCCTAATCTCAGTTAATAAATAGAAAAGATTAACAGCATCCTTTTTATGGATTTAATTTAATATTTATTTTTCTCCAATTATATGTGAAAACTATTTTTGCATTCTCTTTTTCTAAAGTTCTGAGTTGAAATTCTATCTTTCCCTCCCTATTCTCCCTCTCTGAGATGCTAAGCAATCTGATATTGGTTATATACTCATTGTACAAGATTACTGCTACTCTGCACAATGTTGCCTTGGTTCTGCTTACTTCTCTCTGCATCAGTTTATGTAAGTCTTTCCAGGTTTTTCTGAAATCACACTGCTTATCATTCTGTATACCCAATAATATTCTGTTGCAATCAGGTACTACAACTTGTTTAGTCACTCCTAATTGATGGGTATCCCCTCAATTTCTAATTCTTAGTTACCACGTATAGTTGCTATAAATATCCTTATATAAGTAATTTTTTTTTTTCTCTCTCTCTATTTCAAACTCTTTGGGATACAGACCCAATAATGGTATTGCTGGATCAAAGGATACACAAAATGATATATAACACTTTGGGCATAGTTCCAAATTAATAGTATCTATTTTAAAGGAATAGATGAACAATTATTCATAAGAATCTTTTCATTGCCATAAATAAATAGGTACATTGGAAGCCAAGGGCTTTATCAATATAATATTGTTCCTTAAAAGATCAAAAAAAAAGAACTCTGGACTTTTATTTTCCATTGACTACAAGGGGAAAAATACTAGTACATTCTAGCTAAATTGTCAGGTATGAGCAGATGATAAAAAATTACAGCGTAGTCAAAAGGCTGTAGTGAGTTTGAAATGGAATTGCAGAGGTGTTAATGCTCATATAAAGAATGACTTGATCTAGAGGGAAAATGATAAATCAGAGAGGCAGACCTTGGTTTGAAATAGCCAGAGTCTCAACTTGATACACATATATTCTTAAGATATCTTTCTAAAATCTGAACCAGTGAAGACAAGATATTACAGAGAGGAAGAAGGAAAAATGAACCCAGACACTCCCCATTGTCTGCCCCTTATTGTAATCTCATCAAATGTGTTAGATATGATATGTCTTCCAAATGCACTTTTTAAAAACACACAATTTAAAGACAAAATGCTAAAAACAAATGATAAAAGAATGATAAGAAATCTGCTGTTGAAGAAAGGGTCAAACAAGGCTCTCTAAGAAGCTGGAGAGGGGGCGGAGCCAAGATGGCGGAGTAGAAAGACTCACCTATGCTAGGTCCGAACCCACAGCCCATAGATTTCCTGTAAAAAGAACTCCTGACAAATTCTGGAGCAGTGGAAGCCGCGCAGAAACATAGTGAAGGAGATTTCCGCTGCAGAGAGCCCTAAAGAACCGACCGAAAAGGTAACCCGGGACGGGAGCGGAGCCCTGTCCTGCCGAGCGCTCCCCTTCCCCGCCCCAGTCACGCGGCACTGAGAGGAGCGAGCAGAGCCCAGCAGGCGTCAGGGACCTGAATTTCCGGGTGGCGCGAAGGTCCCTCCACCCACAGACGCACAGGTCAGAGAGAGAGACGGGCTGAGAGGGGAGCAGGGGATCTCCGGGACTCGGATCCCCTGGGAAGCGGCCGCTGCGGCAGACGCTGAGGCAGCTCGGCCAGAGACTCCCAGAGTGGGCTGGAGCTCCACCCCAGC
>JAQQSK010004872.1:0-11041 GCA_028658325.1 Potorous gilbertii
GGGAGAAGTTGGAACTCAAAGTTTTAGGAACAACTGTTGAGTATTGTTCTTGCTACTAGGAAATAAGAAATACAGGTAATGGGGAATAGAAAGTTATCTGGCCCTACAGGACAAAAGAGAAGATGGGGAAAGAGAAGGGAGGAATGACAGAAGAGAGGGCATATTGGTGATAGGGGAAATTAGAATGCTCAGTGTATTGGTGAGGTAGGAGGATACAAATGAGCAGAAAATTTGTAACCCAAAATTTTGTGAAAATGAATGTAAAAAGTTAACTAAATAAATTTATTTAATAAAAAAGAAGCCTCAGGAAACTCAAAAAAAACCGTATTTTCAATTTGAAAGCAGAATTATTATTTTTTTTTCACTTTACATACCCTTTTCAGGATCTAATGTTTCCATGTGGTGCCCTGATGACTTTAAGAATCCAACAACTGTGATTTTTTCGCCTCCTTTTATAATGTCCTTGCCTTTGGTTTCCTTTGGTATATCTCTTTCTCTGAATACTTCTTTCCCTCTTTCTTTTTCAATAATCAATTTTGAATCTACCCCACCCATCTTGCATTTTTCATCTTTAGAAGCCTTTTCTTCCTTTTTAACTTTCTCTCTGTCACATTTGGGTATTTTTTCTTTGGTTTCCCTTGTTTTTTCATCTTTGTTTGTATGGTTATCCTTTGACTTTTCTTTACTCTCTTTAACAAATAGTTTAGCCTCAGGAAAAGTAAACAGAATCTTTTCTTTTTTTTCCTTCTCTTTAGTGGTCTTTTCTTTTTCACTGTCTTTGCTACCTCTGCTGTTTAATAAAACAAAAAACAAATACATTCAACAATTTAAAAGTTATGAACATTTCACCTTAAATAAAAAATCTTAATGTTATGTACATGAAGTAACTAATATAATCAGCCAATATTTTGAAGCATATAGCAAAACACCAGTCATCTAATAAAAACTTGCTGAATTCCCCAACTGATAAAAGCACATTTACGCTTCAAGATAGTAAAAGTATAGTAACTCATAGGGCAAACACTGTATTTGCAATGTAACATATTCCCTATAATGAGGAAAACATGAATATCTTCAACAACAAAAAAAGATTTAAAAGTTTATAGACAGAAAACTGAGAAGTAAAATGAATGGAGGGCCAACTGAAATACTTTGAACTCTGTGATCTCACTGCTACACAGAACTCTCAAGTAAAGTACCATGAGGTTAAATAATCTGCTTCGGATGTCAATGTCAGTACATATGAGAAGAAGTATTTTAATTTCTAACTAACTTTTAATCTTTGTTATTTTTAGTGAATGTAATTTGAGTAGATGTCAGTAAGAAAATGTTTAATATTTCTGTTGTTCTCTATTCACTTGTACAGTCTTGATGCCAAACTAACTGGTGAGTTTTTGTAAAGGGTTTGGGATTACAAACGAGGCATTTGTACAAGTGGAACTCCTTTTTTAGTCCAAATTTATTCCTTTTTACTCCCAATTAATGACAGGGAGAAATTACATCTAACTTTTTGAAAATTTTCTTCAGGATCTGAAATCAATTTATTCATTCTTTCTAGTTTTTCTATGTAATAGTTTTCTAATTCTAAAAAGAAAGAGAGTGAGGACCCTCACTGTCTTTTTCTCCCTATTTTTTTTTCCTCTTCCAAATGATATTTGAAAATCATGCAATGAAATACAGGGAACATAAAAGACTTATGTTTGTTTCTCTCTTCCCCTCCTTTAAGTAATCAAATGCCACTCAGTTTCCCTGTTTGTTTATTAAATAAATTCTATTTGTGCTGTTGCTTTATCCAGCTTCAAAAGATTTTCCTCAAGGTCTTTATTTTAATTTTGACAGAATTTTTATGTTTCAAGTGACTTTATTCCTTTTGAAAATATTACTGGATTGTATTTTCTCATCCATTCTAAAATCTTCTCTCTATCTTTGATGATTTTGCAATTTACAATGCCACAATGCCCTATTCTTTACAAAGTTGATGAGTAAACCATATTCACAATACTCTAAGCTACCTGTTTTTATCCCCCAGCATCTCTCCTTATTTCTTTTCCAAGACACCAGTCACAAGACTTAACCTTTCTCTTATTCCCTCTTGCTTTAAAAGCAGTTGTTTCAGTACTGCTTGTAATACCTGTGCTTGTTTAGGTAAGCTAATTAACTAGATGTACAAAATTAGTGTTAGTACAATTGTGTAATTCTTTAATGATGAATACAGGGTGTGGGAGTTAAGAGCAATATGAATATGAAAAGAGGAGACAATGCTGAATGATGACAGCAAAGGAAAGGTCTAAAAGGTCTAAAAGGGTCTAAATTCTCTTGGTTTTTCCATAAATGTCAACAGACATTAAGCACCTACTAAGCCTAAGCTCAACACATTGGGAATACAAAGAAAGGCAATAAATGTTCAAAATCTTACCTGTGGAGAGAAAAAAGGAAAGAAAAATGTACATGTATGAATACAATACAATAAATAGGAAATAATAGAGGGAAGGAACTAAAGTTAAGAGTGTGATAAAGGCTTCCAGTAGAAAATGAGATTTCAGCTGTGTCTGTCAGGTAGAAGAGGAAGAACATTCAAGGGACTTTTTCACTTTAGGAAAAGGGAAGAAGGAACGTAAGGCAGAGACCAACCACTATACAAATGTATGTAAACTCATGACCTCTACCAGATAACCATTACAAAACAAAATGCTTCCTATCATTATTTAATTATATGAAATCTGGAAATATAAATGTAAAATAGTTTTTAAAATAACTGGCAGTTATATCAGTTAAAGCACATAAAATTTTCATTTCTTACCTGTTAAAAGGACTGTTTTCAGTACTTATAGTCATTTTTGATGCTGTGCTGGCTGTTTTACTAGGAAATTTCAGAGAACACTGAATATTTTCTTTTAACTTATCTGAAATTAAAGAAATATATCCTTGACCAATCTCAAAGAGAGCAAAAGATGACTGAAAAATAATAGTAATAGATAATTTGTATTATAATCATTTGAGTCATGACTTTTCTTGGCAAAGGTACTTTTCCAGCTGTCTTACAGATGGAAAAACTGAAACACACAGATTTAAGTGACAACACAGTAACTGCATCAAGGTCAAATCTGGACCTTGGCCAAGGTCAAATCAGGTAGATGAGTCTGACTGTTACAATCTAGCTGCCTTGTTTTCTGACAATGGTATCCCTGAAATCAGACCCAGTTACATAAGATCTCCTCAGGAAAAATATTCTGATTTTTTGACCTCAAAAACGCTCTACCACAAATTAGTGAAATTTAGTTATTCTTCCAACAAAATAAAACTGTTTTTTTTTATTAACTTAAACTCCAAACTTTGAGTACTATGTTTTTGGCTACTCAAAACCTGTAAAACCTTAGCAGATAATGACTTAACAGACAAATGATTAAATTTGACAACAGAGATTAATAATAAAAACTGATAGAGAAATCATTCCTCTTTCAGGTGGAAAAAGGAATTTACATTTAACTACTCTCCTCCTGACTAGATTTCAGCTAGAAGTGGTATTAAAAACAACAAAAATAACCAGAAATCATGATGTAATTATAATGCACATAATACCAATGTGACCTTGGCACATAGTAAGCTCTACATAAATAGTTATTCTTTTCCCTAAAGCAGTAAAGGTGCAGAAATGGAACTTCATTTCCTTGGGGTTTGGGGGGTAGCACCTTCCTCTAAAAAGGGAACATGACAAATTCCTTGAAATAGATAGGATTTTAGCTGAGACTTAGAGAAAAGGAAGGGTTAGGGTTAGGGTTAGAAAGGAATGTAAAAAGTCCAGAGGATTCTATATTCAGATCTGAAGACAAATGAGAGCAACATGACTTTAACAAAATAGGTGCCTGACAAGACAGACCTCGGATGCACAAATGACCTACTAAAGATTGGAACAAGGAAACTTGGGAAAAAGACATCAACCAGAAGGCTCTTAGCATTATTCTCACATAAGATGACTAGAAACATATTGGCTTTGAGATGTCCAATAGGCATCTGTTAAAACAAGACTCTTTGCAGCTTTCTACTTCTACCTTTTGCATATTATTTGCAGTCTGTTCGTAACATTTCAAATATTTTTAACGCAGAAAGTAGTACTCCATTGCCAGATATATAATATATATATGATAATTTTAGATATTTTTCCTATACTTATACCTTAAGTAATATTATGAATTATAGCAACCTATGATTGTGTTCTATCTTCCTAACTCTCCCAGGTTACAGCCTAGAGACCCATAATGAGAAATATTCAAAGAATGTTTGTTGTACTGCAAACTATTCTGAAAATTCAACAAAATAGAAAATGAACAATCAATTGACATGATTAAATTGACATTGTTTGCTGTTGACAGGTTGCTGTTTTTCATTTTTTCCCATACAGTGTTACTAAATATACACAAAATGCTCAATGATGTTAGGATTTCCTTCAGTACTTAATACATTAATTTGTTTATTCCCAAGGATTTAAAAATGGCATACCAGTGTCCTCAATACAAGTTTCTTCCACCTTATCTGTAGTTATTGAGAGTGATGTAGTTAGTCCAACACCAGCAGCGCCATTTTGAATAGATGCAGCAACATTTCTCAGAGGAGGGTCTTTGTGATGAAATTCATTTTCTGGTACCATAGAAAGTTTTCTGTTTTTCAACTGCCCTGAATAGCTTAAAATTATTTAAAGTATTAAATACATGTCAGTAATAGGTAATAATAGATCTAACTCTACAACAGTAAATCAACAGTCATATTTTTCCTCGAATTTGATCTTTTAAAAATTACCAACTCTACCTTTTTGCTTGATTTTTGTATTACCTGAAAGCTTTTATAAAGTTTGAGAAAGAAAGAATACTTATTTGACTATGCCTTCAAAACTACCTATACTATAACCTATACTATACAATACAGTACTGAACTTAATGTAACAAGGTAACATTTGTGACTTTAGTTCTAATAATTAAATTTATCATAAAAACAAAAGTTTGTTTGTCCAATCCACAAGAGATTATATATCACTTTGAGGCTGCAGTGCCATCCAATGCAAATCTGATATGCTATTATACCTTTTTGTACTCGTTGAGCAATTATGAAAAAAATTAAATTAGATAAATAAAATTAGATAATAGTATAAATCACAAAGTATTTTACAGATGTTAACTAAAGGTCACAACAAACCATTTCAACATTAGAAATATTTCTAAAATTACTTGAGCTATTCTAGTAAATTATTTTAAAATAAAGTTTGGTTACCCCATGGCCAAAGCATAAAGGTCAGGCCTCTTCTCTTTTTCTTCTTGACAGATCTTATGAACTCGTCTTTCCAAAGCTTGACCAAGGTTCAAGACTTTTGGGTACCAGGGAAGTATTTTTGTGAGTACAATCAAAATGTTTCTGATATGAGTGTATTCACCACTTTCAAGGCAATGTACTGAAGCCTAAAAATACAGATTCTATATAACTATTCAGGTAAAATACTGGTAAAAACAAAACTTTCTCAAAAAAAATGTTGGTTTTCTCTTTACCTTTGTTAGCTTATAGTGCCACTTATGTACAACGTGTCGGAAATTCTCATAGTCTAATTGATCAGCTTTATTTCCACCATCAAATCCAGTTGTCCTTAATATGGTAAGGAAGCCTGGATAATTACTACATTCCTAAAGAGAAATTCAATTGCAAAGTGAAACACTCAAGCCAGAGTAGGGAACTTGTCCCAACACACTTACAGCATGATGGACAAGAAGACAGAAATATCAAGAACTATACATCTGTAAGTATAACATTTAAAGACTACTACACTATATATTTTTATCTAGTTCTCATAATTAGCATATTCACAGGTACCTAAATTTTCCTTCTGGCAAGTAGGTGGCACAAGGGATGATAAAGCACTAGGTTTGGAGCAGGGAAGATCTGAATTAAAATCAGCCTCTGACACTTCCTGGCTATGTGACCCTAGCATGTCACTTAATCCTATTTTTTAACCCTGGTTTTCCTCAGATTACCTTATACAAAATGAACTCAAGATCTTACAGCCTAAAGCATGTCATTATATGTTTTGTGTTAACTTTGAAAACTTAGCAAATGTGAGCTGCTTTCATTTGCATTTTACCTGTTTATTGGAGATGTAGATCATTTTTGATGTGATTTTTTTTCCTGAAAACTCCGTCTAATTTATCAACTGGCTTTTGTTATTTTTATATTTTATTATATGTATTATTTTACTCTTTAAATTTTATTTCTTGTTATAAAACTTTTTATATTTTTATAATATTTCATTTATGTATTCATTTACTTATTTTTATAATATTGAACCACTTCTTTTCATATTATGGTTGCAAGTTTTTTATCAGAGATAAATAAGGCAAAGATTTTTTCCCTATAACTGTCCTGTTTTTGGAAAAATTTTTATTTTATATAATCAAATTTGTCCATTTATAATTTCTACTACCTTTTGGGTCATAAGTTTTTACCATCTGTAGGGGAAAAGTGTCTGTTATTTGCTTCTCTAATGCTTTTAATGTTACCTTTGTTATCTTAGTGCTTATTTGGAGTTTTTCTTATTAACATAGTGTAAAATATTTCTCTAAATTTCATTTTTACCACATAGCTTTCCAATTTTCCCAAGAGTTTTTGTCTAATAATAAGGTCTTATTTCAATATTTGAGGTCCTTCCCCTTTTTGAAATATTAGGCTACCATCAACCCTCAGACATTCCTGTAAAAGCTAAATGATGTCCTTCAACCTCAGAGTACCAAACTGACTGAACTATGTTGTGTCCTGTGGATGATCAAACCAATAAAAGCTTGATAGGTTCTATCACAAGTCAGACATCGATGTACTTGAACATTTGGTGCACAGATGTCTCTGAATTTGTGTCTCCTTTCTTTTTAGCTACTGAAATTCTGCTTTTTGTTTAGTGTAGTATAGTCTTAAATGTTGTGTTGCTTGGCCACCTTTGATTTCACATCCACTTCTGTTGAGATTCTTCGCTTTTTGATTCTTAAGAGTCATATTTTTTCTAGCTACATAAAGTAATCCTTAGAGGATTTGGTTGGCACAGTAATGAACAATTAAACTCTTCAGATTGCATTGATATCTTTATCCTATTGGCTTAGCTCAATATGGGTAACTGATATTTCTTTTTAGATCAGTTATTTGTGTAATGACTGATTCATATTGTACTCATATAATTCCTGTTTCTAAATGTGTAGAAGTGGGTACTCATCCTTCATTGCCGAAGAAGATCATGCCATCAGAGAAATGATGACATGGCTTGCACTTGACTTTGTTTTGAGTGATGGAGGACTGTGCAGGTCACCAGTCTCACTTCTCCTCCACAGCCATCTGAATCCTTCATCAAGATGACTGGAGATGACCCAGGATGAGGCCACTGGGGTTAAGTGACATGCCCAAGGGACTAGCCCACAGCTAGTGAGTGTCAAGTGTCTGAGGTGAGGTTTGAACTCAGGTCCCCCTGATTCCTGCCCTGGTGCTCTACCCATTGCACCTCTTAGCTGCCCCTGAGGAAGGGAAAGGAAAACTGGTGGGAAAGAGGATGTAGGGAAAAACACAAACAGTAATCATAACTGTGAATGTAAATGGGATGACCTCTCCCATAAAACCAAGACGTATAGTAGAATGGATTAAAAACCATATTCCAACAATATGTTCTTTACCATAAAAACATTTGAAGCAGGGATACGGACAACATAAAGGGAAAAGGTTGGACTAACTATCTCCTAGGTGGTGCCTGAGAGCAAAAGCAATTAGTCTCATTCAGGGTGCCTTTGAATTCTCTGCTTTTTCTCATCCTTCCAGATGTGGCTAATTTCCCTGCAGCACCTAGGTGGCATCAATATTCATTACATTCAACACACAACATTCACTAAAGAAAATTTTCTTTATGTGCTTTGAGTTTCCTTCAGTTGGTCTAGGTGCTACTGTAGATAGATTTGGGTAGGGCTCCTTTACTATGTTAAACCTTGTTTAACATGGGAAATTACCCCCTTTTTGCGTATCTGTTATGATTTCTTTTTATATATGTCTAAGACCACTGCTTTTCCTTTGACGATCCATTTATGACTTGTTCAATATACTTTTTTTCTAAAATTTGGTTAAGTTATCTTTTTCTGTTGTCTTATTCATTGAAGCATTTTATATTTTGAAATTTTTCATCCATTTCATTTAAGATGTTATTTTTATTAGTTGAGAAAAATACTTTCTATTAATTTCTTCCTCTGTTAATGTATGTCTTTCACTTTGTAATAACACTAACTGCACTTTCCTTTATAAAATAGCTCATTAGCATCATATGTGAAGCACTGGGTTTGGAGTCAGAAAGACTCCTCTCCCAGAGTTCAAATTACGCATCACATATTTAGTACTTGTGGGATCCTTGGCACATCACTTAATATCACTTGTCTCAGTTTTCTCATCTGTAAAATGAGCTGGAGAAGGAAGTATCAAATCATTCTGGTATCTGTAGCAAGAAATCCCAAATGAGATCAACAAAGAATTGGATGTAAGTGAAGAACAACTGAGCAATGACAAATGTCTCTTTTAATAAGGTTTTATTTTCAATTTGTAATTTTTTTTACGTATTAAATCAATAAGTTTTCCAATACTGTTATTAAATATCTTCTTTGACTTTCAAATTTTATATTTTAAAACTGAAATTGTTGCTTGAGGGTTTTAATTTGTTGTTTTTCTCGGAATTTTGTAGCTGAAAATATACATCAGTTTCTATTTGCTCACAATGTCTTTAATGATAAAAATATGTGATCTGTTCTTTTACCTCCAGTTGATTTTTCATCATGTTCCAATGTCAATTTGTTAAATGTAATTTAAAGGAAGTGTTTAACATTTCTGGATTCCTGTACTTATTTCCAAAGTTTCTATTATTAAATGGTCAGGTTTTGAAACTTTATATAGAACATGGATATAGAGGGGAATCCCAGGATGAAAACTTCAAAAAGAAAACGCTACTTCACGTTATGGAACTTCATATCAGTATTAATTTAAAAGCTGAAAACATCATTTTCCTACCTTTTCATATATTGTTCTATCACTATGCCACTTAGTCACTGTTGTTAGCATGTGGCACAAAAATCTGCCATATCTACTTGCTTCATTTTCAGTACAACTTGCCACTGTGTAAATTATATCAGAGAAAACCTGAAAGACAGAAATGTAAAATGCATTATTTTTTTCAAATAAAAACCACTTTAATATTTTGCAATTAACACAATGCAGCTAATATTTCAATACATATTTTATTCACAAATACCTTGCAATTACACACCTCCACTAAGAGCATCCAAAATCTATATAGCTACGGCCAAAAAAGTTGTATATAGAAGATGAGCAAATATTTTTTTTCTGAGAAACAGTATAGGAAACAAATTTTTTCAATGAAACTATGTTTTAAATATTTTTAATAAGAGAAATAAAATTTAACACTCTTCTATTTTTACTCATGAAATCCAGGATTTGACTAGACTTAGGGGAAATAGAGAAGATTATGTACTAAAAGTGATGGGAGAAATGACTCGTCTTGAGGAAGTATTACAGAAAAAACTGCAACTCTTAAGGAAAGAGAACTTTGGCTTTTAAGGAAAGGATTAAAAACATATAGCTAAACCAACTTTTCCAGGTTTTTTTTTCATAATTCAAATATTTACATGTTACCCTCACTTTGTGAAACATCTAGTTCTGTTCTCTCAATTAACTTCACTTTTTAAAATTTCTTTATAGTTTTCAACATTCACTTCCAGAAGACTTTGAGTTCTAAATTTTCTCCCACTCTTTCCCCTCTTCGTTCCCAAGAAGGCATGCAGTCTGATACATATTCATATTAAACATATTCTCTCATTAGTCATGTTGCAAAGGAGCATGAAAATCAATGAGAGGAACCACAAGAAAAAAGAAACAAATAGTGCACTGTGATCTGCATTCAGACTCTACAGTCCTTTCTCTGGATATGGATGGCATTTTGCATCATGGAATTGTTTCAGCTTCATCCTGTTTAGAAGGACTATCTGTCAAAGTCAGTTCTCGCACAATATGGCTGTTACCAGATACAATGTTCTGCTAACTTTGCTCCCTTCACTCAGCATCAGTTCCTAGAAAGTCTTTCCAGGGTTTTCCTGAAATCCACCTCCTTATCACTTCTTATAGTACAGTGGAATTCCATTACATTCATATAGCATAAGTTGTTCAGCCATTCCCCACTTGATGGGCATCCCTTTGATTTCCAGTTTTTGGCAACTACAAAGAGAGCTGCTATAAATATTTTTCTGCACATGCCACCCTTTCCCATTTTTATAATCTCTTGGGGATACTGTCCTAGAAGTGATATTGCTGGGTCAAAGGATATGCACATTTTTGTAGCCCTTTGGACATAGTTTCAAATTGCTCTCCAAAATGGATGGATCACCTCACAGCTCCACCAACAATGAATTAGTGTTCCAACTATCCTCTATCTTCTCCAACATTTATCATGTTCCTGTTTTGTCATGTTAGTCAATCTGATACATGTGATGTGGTACCTCAGAGCTGGTCTATTTTTTCATATGACTATAGAAAGCTGTAGTTTATTCCTCTCAAAACTGCCTGTTCATATCTTCTGACCATCCATTAACTGGAGAATGACCTGTATTCTTGTAAATTTGACTCCGTTCTCTGTAAGTTTTATATCACAGACATGGAATGTAAAAATTTGTTCCCAAGTTCTCCTTCCCTTCTTATCTTGGTTGCATTACTTTTGTTTGTGCAGAAACTTCAACTTAATGTAATCAAAATTATCTGCTTTGCATTTGATAAGGTTTTCTATCTCTTGTTTGGTCATAATTCTACATAACTCTGACAGGCAAACTATTCCTTGCTCTCCTACTTTGATCACTTTATTTTTTTAAGAAGCCATTACTTTTATAATATTGATGTTTTAGAATCAATTCTGGTCCTATATTCTCTCCCAGTTCTTACTCCATTTCTTTATATAATTCTTACTTTATCTCTCTGTGTTTCTTAT
>JAQQSK010004873.1:0-25932 GCA_028658325.1 Potorous gilbertii
GCTGCCTCTCCGGCTCAGTTCCCTCAGGGGGTTTATACAGAGATCCTTTGTAGTGGAGCTTGGGTGGAGCTCCAGCCCACTCTGGGAGTCTCTGGCCAAGCTGCCTCAGCCTCTGCTGCAGAGGCCGCTCCCAGGGGGTCCGAGTCCCGGAGATCCCCCACTCCCCTCTCAGCCTGTCTCTCTCACTGACCTGTGCGTCTGTGGGTGGAGGGACCTTCGTGGTCGCCGGATATTCAGGTCCCTGACGCCTGCTTGGGTCTGCTCGCTCCTCTCAGTGCCGCGTGGCCAGGGAAGGGGAGTGCTCGGCAGGACAGGACTCCACTCCCATCCGGGGTACCTTTGTAGTCGGTTTTTCAGGGCTCTCTGCAACGGAAATCTCCTTCACTATGTTGCTGGGCGGCTTCCACTGTTCCAGAATTTGTCAGGAGTTCGTTTTTACAGGAAATCTATGGGCTGTGGGTTCGGACCTAGCATAGGTGAGTCTTTCTACTCCGCCATCTTGGCTCCGCCCCCCCAAAATCAAATTTTAAATGGGAAAATATACATCCCACTTCAATTGTTTACTTACTGGAGAGAAAATGGTTATCAGTATGAATTTTCCATAGACTCAACATTTGTTACAACATTTGTATCAATCAATAAGTGTTTAAAAAGTGATTTCTCTATGCCTGTCACCAGGGAAGGGGCTAAGATTATAAAGATAAAGATTGAAACAATCTCTTCTTATGAGGAGCTCATATTCTAATGAATGGTAAAACACAAATATAAAAATGTGTACAAAGTAAAGAGATTACACACACATACATATATGAATATATACATAAATATATATGTATATATTTATATGCACATTAGTTAAAGGCAGAATAGTTTGGGAGGAAGGACACTTGCAATAGACATAATTTGGCTAGACTTCAGAAGAAGACAATACTTGCTCTGTGTCTTAAAGGAAGAAATGGATCTATGATGTGGAAATAAGAAAAGAGTGAATTCCAGGCATGGGGGATGGCCAGTGCAAGGGAAAAGATCAGAGAATGTAGGGAAGAGAGTTTGGTTGGATCATAGAGAATAGGGATAGGAGAAGTCCATCCATGAAGGCAGACAAATTGGGACCAGATTATGTGGCTCCTTAAGAGCTAAGTATAGAAGATTGCATTAAGTTTAAGGCAATAGGGATCCATGTGATTGAGTGAGAGAATCACATTATCAGATTATAATTTAAGAAAAAAAATATTTTGGATGTAATATAAAGGATGGATGAAAGTGGAGAAGTATGAAAAATAGTGAGGAGACCATTATAGTAATCTGACAGAACCTTGAAATAAGGTAGAAGCTGTGTGAATGGAAATGGTAGGTTGTAGGAGATGCTATATAGGTAGAAATAAATCTTAAGAAGATGACTAATTATATAGGAAGAAATAAGTCCTACCAACTTATTGGATATGTTAGTTAAAGTTGTGTGAAGAGTAAAAGATTATGGTGAGATTATGAAATTGAAATGCTAAAAAGATGGTGGCAACTCTAACAGAAAGAGAAATTTGGAAGAGGAGAAAGATTAGTGAAAACGATAATAAGTTCTGCTTTAGACATGTTGAGCTTAAAATGTCCAGTAGACAATTGGTGATATGGGGGAGAAGTTTGGGGAAGAGACTGAGGCTGGAGACATGTGGATAGAGATTATGGTTAAGACTGTGGAAGCTGATGGAGTCACTGAGAGAGTATAGAGGGAGAAGAGAAGGCCACAGATAGAAACTTTGGGAACTCCCTTAGTTAGGGTCAGTTATGAGGATGATGAGTTATCTAAGAAGATTTTTTTTTTTTTAGAAAGAGGAAATGTGAACATAATTTAGAGAAGTGGGAAGGAAGAACCAGTTGATAGGGGGAAAGTCTGAAGATTCAAACAGATAGAGAATATGAGAAGAGAAGGAATTAAATTCATTGGAGCCTATGATCTTAACAAGATGTTCATGTCTTTGTCAGAGGTGAGAGGAGAAAGATGTGAGAGGGAGATTTTATGTCATTGGGGTATCCTTTATGAAAATGGGCTGAATTTTCCTTCACTTTTACTCTCATGTATTTAAATTATAAGTCCCTTTATTGTCCCAATTGTATTCTGCATTCTCATATTCACTTGTTTCTATATTGCATCTCATATCATTATTAAACATGCACACACACACACACACACACACACACACGCACACACTCACAGAATACCCTACTCAAAATAGAGTCAAGGACTATGTCATACTTCATATATTAATCCCAGGAAGAGAAATGTATAGTGTAGTGGATAGAGAGCTAACCTGAGAGTGAGGAAGACGTGGGTTTAATTATTTCCTTTGATTCATACTGACCATGAGCAAGTAATCCCTGCTAAATACTGTAACATGCTATTTAAGATAATAGGCTACAGATCAAGCTACTTGATCAGCAGAAGGATTTTCTTCCCTGATTGATCCCTATATCAATGAAATCACAGCACCAAAAATACCAAGCAACATGGTACAGTGGCTTGCATGCACGTTTGTCATTTTATAAATGGTTGTAGAATTCAAATAATTTGCTTAGTGGTATAGAAAGGAGTACAAATAGAAAAGGCAGAGTAGGTTAAAGAGGAAATGGAAAATTATGGAAATGAGAAAGGCTTAGGGCTGCTAGGTGGTGCAGTAGATAGAGTGCTGTGCCTAGCCTGGAGTTAGGAACACTCATCTCCCTGATTTTAAATCTGGTCTCGGGCACTTACTAGCTGTGTGACCCTGGGCAAGTCATTTAACCTTGATTGTCTCAGTTCCTCATCTATAAAATGAGCTGGAAAAGGGAATGACAAATTATTATTACATCTTTGCCAAGAAAATCCTAAATGGTGTCATGAAGAATTGTACACTACTGAAAAATGAACCATAGCAAAAACAGAGATCTTATTCTCCCTTGACATAATCAAGGACCTACAGTCAACCTCACCATCCTACGATGAGGAATAGGAAGTAAATGTAATGCTTTTACGAATCAATCCAAATTACATTTTTTCTAAACTTGGCAAACTTTAATATAGACAAAGGAAAGCAGTTCTGTTCTCATACATCCAACATAAAGAGAAATTTATTAATTAGTAAGAGTGTGAAGTAGGAGAGGCATTAAGATTGAAGAGTACAAAGGTATTCCTTTTAGTACTGACAATGAGTTTATCTGAAGATGTATCTTACTACTCACTGGAGAGCATGCTTAAAAGGAGAATATAAAGTATGTAAACTCTTAGCGACAGGAGCAAAAATTAATATTGATAGGAGACTAAAGGTGCCTTTTGATTTTGTGAGGGGGAGAAAGGATAATTTTATCAAAGTTCTGAATAAAAAGTAAAAAGAAATAAAATAAAATAATGTGCCACTCCCGTGAAGATCTCTCTATAGGGTTAGGAATTTAAAAGTTATATTATGCAAAATATCAAATATATGTATAGGCTGAAACCTGATATTGATTGAATTACTTGAAACTTTCTAATTTAGAACTTTTCTCTTTTTTGATTTCAATTTCAATGGAAACATTTGTGCAGTCCTTTAAATTTATTTTAGCCTTTAACATGAAAATCAATGAGATAGGGAACAGGGAAGCCACTCAGAACAAAAATGAAAATCAATGGGGAAAGGAAATTCTGTGAAGTGATATTTTACAGAAGAATAAGAGGGCTCTGAGGAAACAAAAGTAGAGATGTTCTTTCCATTCCAAATGTTCTGAAGTTTGTTTCAAGAAACTATTCACAGTGAAGAGGGCTACAAGGATAAGACTTTATATTTGTTTGTCTTTATATCTAAATTCTTGATCCCCTGATGAAAACAGTTGCAATTCTAAAGAATGGACTGCATAGGAGCATAGTGCTAAGTGTGAAGGATGATGAAAGGGAATGAAGACTATGGTTTAGGTCCAGT
Source organism: Potorous gilbertii (assembly GCA_028658325.1). Lineage (NCBI taxonomy): Eukaryota > Metazoa > Chordata > Mammalia > Diprotodontia > Potoroidae > Potorous > Potorous gilbertii. Next base: position 3,927 of record JAQQSK010004873.1, read on the forward strand.
AGAGATAGATTTCAAATGATGAACATGAGTAGAGAGTGAATTAGAATTTCAAAAATGGACTAAACCTTAGAGAGTATCTAATCTAGAAATCTGATCATTGTCGAACTCACTTTTTTTTAAAAGTCATCTTTGAAAAGGAACCCTTCATCTTGACCAACATTCCTGTACCTGGTTAATGCTCATCATCCTTTCTATTTATGATGAGAATACTCTGCAAAACACAATTTAGAGCTAGAAGTAGAGCTATTATGAGCAACAGAATAAGAACTTAACATGGAAAGGAGCAATTGTCAGATCTTAGCATTGTATCTAGAACAGGTAAACATTGCAACCTTTAAGGAACTTTAACTCTAGGCAATTTAGAGGCAATGTGGCAAGGAAAATTGTTGTTATCTCTAGAGTCTAAAGAGCTGGGTTCAAATGTCACTGCTGGCACATAGTAACTGTGTCATCTTAGACAAGTCGTTCAACCTTACTTGGCCTTAGTTTCCCCACAAAAAATCAATTGAGGTTTATGAACCAGCTGTCCTCTGCGTTTCCTTCCAGCTTTAGCTCAAAAAAATCAAATGAATTGAAAAACAAACAAACCAAACAGTAGAAATTTGAATCTTCAATCATTTAATCTATTGTACTCATCCTCCCCTCTGGTTCCAAACAGACCAAAAACTCATTCATTTTTGCATGACATACTTTCAGTTACTTAAAAGTGTTGGCCTGCTCCCTTAATAAGTAGGTTTTGTTTTCTTTTCAAGGCTGAACATCCCTAATTCCTTTAACCAATTCTCACTTCGTTGACTGGAAACCTTTCACCAAACTTATTGTCTAGTTATGTACATTCTTCAGTTTTTTTAATGTCCTTTAAAGCTTTGGTGCCCAAAACTAAGCTCAATTGTCCAGGACCTGTCTGACCAGTGAGAAATATGATGGAAACATCACCTCCTTATTTAGGAGAAAAAAAATGCCTCTCAAGATGCCCTAGGGTCTCATTATCTTACTTGATTACCATGTCACTCATCAAAGTAAGTGCCCTACAGATAGCACAGCAGTGTTTTCATCTCCATCTAAGAAGAATATATATGAAGAATATTTTTTGATATGATCAGAAAGAAATATGACTCTATGATGTAAATGTCAAAGTACAACACTTTAACACTTTTTGTCTACTTGTGATAAGAAGCCTGATATTTTTTAATCACTGGGAGAAAAAAATAAAGACATTAATGAACACTAATTAACTATTGGTTGTATCAGTAAGTACTTCAACATACACAGGGGTCTTGCCACCACAGGTTCTTTGGTCTGCTTCTCTGAAAGAAATGACAACTTTTGAGGGCTTAACAATCACTTTAATCAAGCACATGCATCATTAAGTTAGTTCAGGGAAAAATGTCAGCATCCTGAACTTCAGAGAAAATACAGAGAAATCAAAAATCAACACACATGGCTTCCAATAAATTGCATATATATCACAAATCAACAGGCAGGTCCAACTGTCTGACCATAGTTACCAGAGAGGGAAGCACCAACATCTAGGTTTTCAAAGTCAAGGAGCTGCTTCTCACTTTCCCAGACTGTACATCTGGCACTCAAACCATCTTCCAAAGACTAAGTCTTAAAATAAAGCCACACCTTTGAGTCTTTATATACACTTTTTAAGGCCTGAGGGCATCATATCCCTGGAGAACCATTGTCTCATTAACAAAATCTGTGCACCTTCCTACAAATTTTCCCAGGCCAGCAATGGGTGGGAAAGATCTTCCTTAATCACATTATTCAGAAGCAATATACTTCTTGGTATAAACAAAAACAGCCGAAGAGCTTATTTTGCTTGCCCTCACACTAGTTGGTAAAACAAAAAGCTTCTAAGTTAGAAGAAATGGATTGAGTCCTGCTCTTAATACATTTTGACCAATTTGAACTTGGGAAATCACTTTAAGTATCAGTGTCCTTCCCTGTTTAATGAAAGGGGTATATCAAATAGGCTTTAAGGCCCCTTTTAACTCTAGAATTTCAATCATTTCTATAGTATTATTAGACTAGTATATAAATTAGAATAGCATTTTTTATTGTTGTAGTTCCAGATTTGCTTCTAGGCTGTGTATTTGTGTGTGTGTATGTGTGTGTGTGTGTGTATGTGTGTGTGTGTGTGTGTGTGTGTGTGTGTGTGTGTGTGTGTTGGGGGAATCTTAATGTACATAGCCTTGCAATCAGAAAGACCTGATTTCAAACACAGGTTTTGAAATTTACTAGCTAAGTGAACCTGGGTAAACCATTTAAACACTTAGAGTCTCAGTTTCTTCATCGGTAAGATGGGAAGAATAAAGCTTCTACATTCTAGCATTGTTCTAAGGATAAGATGAGGTAATATTTGCAAACTACTTTGCAAAACTTAATAAGCTAAATAAATGCTAGCTAATATTGGAAATTATTAGAGGCTATAGAAGACAATGAATAATTAAGGGCTACATTATAAACTCTTGATTATATGTTTAAGAGCCCAGGATGATTAATTATACTATATTTTCAGATAAGTATTGGTAACATAATTTAATGTTCTATCTCCAAAATGTATATAATTTTTATCTTACCTGACTAAAGAGCACAGATTGAACCTACTTTATCTTCTTGTATTCTCCTCTTGAATTCCTGTTTTAAAGTTATAGTTTATCTTAATTTTAATCGATCACTTTCATAAAATCTAAAATCTAAAATGTCATTAAACTCAGAAGTCCCAAGCATGGAAAATGTATTATGAAATGCTGTCGCTATAATAGGTGACATTTTGCGAAATCTCAAGGTAGTGCTCAGCAGTGATAATATTATATGTCTCATTGCCTAAACTGTCAGAATGTTAAACCATATTAATAATATACAACATTGGGTCAAGTCCTTTGCTTTCATTATTATACAGCAATCATTTTTTTTCATTCAAAAGAGTAAAATAGTTTTCTTAACAGAAACTAGGGCCATTGACTAACCTTTCTTCATAAGTAAATACCTTATTTTATTTCTATTCTGACGCTTGATTATATGGTAGTCATTGCTGGTTGTTCAAAGTATATTTAATCAATTTAGGTAATGAGATAACATAAGCAAAACAGTTTATAAACTATGAAGTGCATGTTAATGCTAATTACTGACAATTGTTGATGTTTTTATTGCTCTGTTATTGTTACCACAAGTAGAACAAAAAATAGGCCTCTGGAACAGGTCTTACCCAGTAAAGGAAGTCTTGAATGTGGACCTGGTGATAGACATCTGAGGATCTGACAATCTGTCTCTTGGTGACCAGACTACATAAATCTGAAGAAATGTATCACCAGACATTTTAGCCACAGTTCCTCAGAAAGTCCAGCTTGTAAATCATAGATTATTTCCTATCTCTATTTTTATAGGACATTATAAGTCTTGATAAATTAAAAAAAAGTAAAATCCTATTAATAAGTAACTAACTAGGGGATGGAGCAATGATGGAAAACTGAGAGCAAGTACTCATCCAAGCTCTAAGAAAAACTCCTTCAGATACCTCTAAAAAGAGAATCTGAACAGATTTTAGAGTGGCAGAATACAATTGGAGACAGAGTGGGGCAGATTTCCAAGCCAGTACAGAGTGAAAGGTTAACAGGAAGGATCTGTTGCATCGAGTTGGAGGAGTGAAAGGGCACAGGTTATACTAGCACAGCCCCCATCATAGTAAAGTCGAGCAGGAAGCCCAGGGTGATCTGAAGCAGTAACAGTGCAGATTTCCAAGCATATCAGCTCAGGGCAAGAGTTCATGGGAAGAGAGCGAGAGAATCACAGGAACCCCAGGTCATTGCAGCATCCACTCCTGAGACTATCAGCTTGTAGATTAAATGTCTGTAATTAACCTACTTGAACTTCCGGGAGTCAAGATGGCAATGACTAGTAAATTCAATCCTCCTCCCCTTGGTGACATTGGAAAGCCCAGAGAATATTTCCCAAGGAAAAGTCTTGAACAGTGGGATAAGACCAAGGGATAGATGGTCTCTGAGCCTCTGAGGTTAGGAAAATCACAAAAGGTGGCCCCTCTTGCTATGACTGAAGGGTACCAGTGCAAGACTGGATCTGTCCCAGACAGCACCACCTGAATGAAGTAGGAAGAGATCTTGAGCCCCGGGGGGTGGAGTCTGTAATTGTCAACACCAGGACCCCAAGCCATGCCTCAGCACAGCCAGGGGAATAGGGAAGACACTAGTTCAAACACTAGTTTATTAACCACTAAGCTTGCTATTCTCTAGCTCAACAGAGGGGACCTTGTGAGGCCAAACCACTTCTCCTCCACACTTAATACAGCTAGCTCCAGGGTAACTGTGGGGAAACTGAGAAAGATTTCACCTGTCTTCTGCTTTGCCACACTGGCTACCTCAGCATCAGGAAAGCTGCAGTATTTTAACTTCTAACTGAAAGAACCAAAGGCCACAATACATAAAGCCTCAAGTTCTAAGCACAAGAACAGGGGAGAGAGCCCCCTGTGCCCCAGAAGCATATCTCCACTTTAAAAGCCAGTAAAACGGTGATCAACATGAGCAAGAAGCAAATCAGAAAAGAAAAGACCATAGAATCTTTCTATGGGGACAAGGATCAAAACACGAATACCAAAGAAGTCAACACTGAGACTATATTCTTATCAGAAACTTCAGAAGGGAATATGAACTGGTCTTAAGCCCAAAAAGCATTCTTGGAAGTGCTCAAGAAGGATTTTAAATGTCAAATTAGGGAAGTCAAAGAAAAACTGGGCAATGATTTTAAAAACATGAAAAAAATTGACTGAAGAGAACAGCTCCTTTAAAAGGAAAACTGGAAAAATTAAAAAGGAGTTACAAAGCTTAAACTGGAGAAAATAACTCCTTTAAAGGAACGGTTGGGCAAATGGGAAAGGAGATGTAAAAGTTAACTGAAGAAGACAATCTATTAAACATTAGAATTTGACAAGTAGAAGTTAATGACTGAATAAGTAACTAAATAATTTTAAGTAATGATGAAATATTAGATCTTAGAAGTCTTGAGTAAAACCCCCAAATTTTATTAAGCCTCTATTACGTGCCAGATTCTGTTTGAGATACTATTGGGGATCCAAAAGTTAATAATTTAACAAACCCAGTGCCTTAGACATTTATGAAATAGTTAAAAGATTTAAATCTCTGTGATACAAAATGGGGATATAAAGAAGAAAAATGATACAATTCCTCCTTTTACATAGTTTGTAAGATATATGCATTGTCCATGCCCTCAAAATACTTTTAGAATAGTGCAAGACAGATGTAACTGACCAATAACTATAGAGTGAAGGGAAAAAGTGACAAATGTTACAAGAGAGGAACAAGCTTTTCTAGGAAAGTTCTGAGGGGAAACTGGGAATCAGAACAGAGAAGAAGGAAAATTCCCATAATTGACATATAGGCAAAATTTTGGAAAGAACATTGACACATGCAAAGACATTCCAGAGAAAATGAAGGTCATGAATAAAGATGCCAAAATGCCAAAGCATAAAGTATTTTTTTAAGAATGCTCTGTGACTCAATTTACCTAGAGTGTAGAGCATGTGAAAGAATGTAGGAGGACATAGGACTGCAAAGGTGATTTGAAACTAGATTGTGGAAGGAATCTAAATTTAGGTTAAGAAATTTAAAGTTTATTCTATAGAGAATGGAAAGATTTTTTTTTCAAAGCATGCAGTAGTATATATTTTATGATGATTAATCTCACTTCTTTATAAATTGTATTAGAAGAAGGAAAGATGCTAAAGTTGGGGAGACTCTTTGGGAATGCGTTGACTCTAAAAGAGTGATCATCAGAACTAAAATATTGAACAGAGATGGAGAGTAGTAATGGGAAATAAAAAGAAAGGAATGGATACAAGTTGGAGGGCTAGAATAAAATTAGCAAGACTTGGTACTTCATCAACTTGAGATGAGAAAGTATAGGAGAAATAGAGAATGAATTGGAGATCTGAATCTTGGATGTCTCATGGAATAGTGATGCCATTAACACAAATAAAATAAGAAAGAAAACCTAATTTGGAGATGAGATGAGAAGGAATTTGAGTAAAGAATTATAGAGGAGGTTGAGTTTAATATGCCAACATATAGAGGTAAATTTAACCAAACCACAGGACTGAGAGAATGAAATTAAAAGGCTGAAGATAGAGATTTGGGAACTTTTGATGCAGAAGTCATTGGTTAGGTCAGAGATAGAAAACAAAAACAGCTAGATAGATAGGAGAAGTAGAAGAGTGTAGGACTGCTAATAACAATTACAGCTACTGTCAGAGGTTACATTTTTATAGTATCTTGAAATTATAAACGCATTTTCCAAAGACCACATAAAGAAGAAACTGAAACTCCAAATTTTAAGGAAACATTCCAAAGTGAATTGTTATTTATTTGTGTCTACTTCTTCATGATTTTGTTTAGAATTTTCTTCACAAAGACACTGGAAGTGGATTATCATTTCATTCTTCAACTCATTTTACAAATAAGGAAACTGAGGCAAACAGAGTTTGACTTGTCCTGAGTCAAACAACTGCAAAGTTTCTCAGGCTAGATTTGAACTCAGAAAGATAAGTCCTTCTAACCCCGTGGTGCTCTATTCACTGTGCCACCTAGCTGCCCCCACTATACAAATAAGGTGTTCAAAGTTGGAACCTACTTCACTTTAAAAAATGGGAGTGACATTGAAGACAAAAAGTAAGAGATTCAAGGTAGGACTATCAGAAAGCTTGAATTCTGGAATCAAGATGAGGACTGAAGACTGTAAGAGTTAGGAAATCTGGTTGAACTTTTAAGAAAATAGTATAGATAGTATAAATGATGAAAAAATGAAAGCAATATGTAAAGACTATTGTTTTGAGAAATTTCAAGGTGAATAAAAGTATATACTGATGATTGACATGCAGATGTTCATTTTCTCTTTAGTTTTACAACAGAATCAGCATGAATGTTTTTGTAGACAGAGAGGAATAAGGAAGAAATAAGAAAGGTTTTATATTAAACCTCTTTTCTTCTTGCTTTTCATTTTCCTCTTTCTCTCTGTAGCTGTCTCTGTAAGTCTGTCTCTATCCCTCTGTGCCTTTTTGTCTCTATCTCTGCTTCTGTCGTTGTATTTCTATTCTCTTATTCTCTGTCTTCTTCTTCTTCTTCTTCCTCTTCTTCTCCTCCTCCTCCTCCTTGTTCTTCTTCTTCTCCCCTTTTCCCTTGCCTACCCACAAAGATCCTGAAGAAACTGAGAAGAATAGAACAATAGAAAAAACTTACCTTTGAAAAGAATGCAGAACTCTTTCCATTGCTATAATAGAAGCAACACTCTCTCTACTTCATAATAATTGAAAAAACGTCTAATCTTGAAACCTTTCTGCTGGGTGAGAAAATGTACATAAAATCAAGCATTAGGTTTTTACAAGTTACTAAAAACTTAGATTTGTACTACACAACTGAGTTACATAAAAACAGGACAGCATGTGCAGAGAGATTTAATGGAGGTGGGGTTCAGGATAGATTTTGGGACTTGGATTCTGGTCAACGGATAATTAGGGTACCAGTAAGTAGGCTCACATAAAAGTACTGAGAGTCCTCACCTTCTGTCCAAGGTATAAATGATAGCAGAAGGGGGAGAAAGATAAGGTGGAAAGATGAAAACTCCTTGGTACTAGGCGGCTCTGCTCTCAGGCCCTTTCCCTTACTGTACATTTGAGTCAATGCTGAGATGCTCAGAAAGGGCAGACACGAGATTGAATGCTAAAGGGCCTGACTATTTAGGGCTAGTGAGTTTTAGGGAAATAATGTTTGCATTCAGGAAGGGTCCATATTAGACTTTAAGGATCTTGATATAAGATATAGGAATATTTGATATATGAATCTTAAGGGATGGAGGTGCGAGAAAGGTTCAAAATAAGCCAGAATGGAATGGAATTTTAATTTCTTTAAATGCAAAGAGAACATTGGAGGTTGGAGAGTGGTTGCAGCACCAATGTGATATTCACAGCACCTACAGTGGGTATGAATATCCTAGAGCAATTCTGAATTTCAAAATGTAATAGACTCTCCACAAAGAAGATAGAACCAAAGCATTTATTCAGATACAAGAAAGCCAAATTCATCATAGTAACAAAAATCTATCCAGAATAACAAGGAAGAGGACAACACCATTTCCAAGTCTTCCCCTTGCTAGACTTCCCACAAATCAGTTTCCTTAAAGAAATCATAAGAAGGTTCCCTTAAACAAAATCACAATCAAAAAATCACTCATACTACCCAGCTGCCTGCTTGCCTGAATCCTTCCTACCTCTGACTGCTCTCCAGACTAGCTTCCTCTCAACTCTGTTCTAGTTCTGCTTCTTCTTATTCTAGAAGTGCAGCAAACTTCTTCCACCACAAGCTCTATGTGACTCAGGTTTCCATGTGATCCAGGCAGGTCACATGGGCCTATTAATGAATTTAAAAGATCTTTCCATTTAAATTACCATTACACGTGGGAAAAAGGTACAAAACTAATCTGAAATCTCTTGGACATGAAGTTGAGGCAAATAGTTCAGGGTAAGGGTGCTGAAATGAAAATAAATAAATAAATAAATTGAATATTCATATATTTGCTCTTCATAGACAATGGATATGTAATTGGTTTCAAGTGTCTAGCATATTATCATTTTCCCCAAGGAAGAAAGGACACACTTAAACCTTTCTTTAAATTATGATTTATATTATTGTGGCTGAATTTGAAAATATTGTGACAAAATGAAACTTATACACATACTTTATATATGTGCATGTTTAATAAATTTATATGTATTTTATATAATATATGCATATTATATATTAAATGTTAAATTGAAACATTAATACCAAAGATATTTTTAAGTTATGTTTAAATAAATATGAACAGTAATTCAAGTAAATTCACCTAGGTCATATTATAGCAGTTAATTTGGGCTATCGAGATGCAAGGTACCAACTCTGGAATGTGGCAGCTCCTAGATGTCCATGTGCCTGCCCTGAGACTTTCCCTCAGATCCAAAAACTACTTAGTTATGTGACTCAAAAACATACTGTAGCCTGCATTCCATCTAGCAGATTGAAAAAAGTTTTATAAGCGGTCTATTCAAGTTTATTCAATTCAATGCCACAAACGTTTTAAATGCTGATGATTCCAGGGACAATTTTAGCTCTCTCATCTGATGATGTTTTGACTATATTCAAAGCACAAGAGTGCTCAAAGATATTGCAAGCATGGAAGAGGAAAAGATATGAATATTATACTAACCTAGTCTGCCAGAATTTTGTCTTATAAGCTATGAATAATTTTATCAGCATAAGAGACAGCAGTCCAACAAAGTGTGGAAACCAGAGAAATTGATATACAAGAGATTTTTCTTCTTAAAAAAAAATTTCAATGTCAAAGCATACTAAAACCCAATAAAGGACAGGAATAAGGCCAGAATATGTAATACATTTAACTTTTAATACTTAAAGTGATTTTTTTAATTGATCAAAATCTATTAGCGTAGTAAGTTAAAGTAAATCTGAAGTGAAACATTTCTTAAACATATAATCAATGTCTCTCAAGTTATCAAAGAAGATAAAATTCTCTACAAACTGTAAGCATATTTCATTTCTCATTTGGTTAGAACTTCCACCAAAAGTTAGACATTCTTCTGAAAGGGCACAAGATGCCCCTTTGCTAAATAGAAACCAATTAAGTATACTGGGCTAGGAACAATGAAGGTTCTTCTCTCTACCAAATTGCCCAGGAAATAACATAAGAATTCATCACTATTATACATAGTCTTACATCTCAGGCTTTCTTAGAAGCAAAGATGATCCATTTATACAACTGGGAACCAAATTTCCCTGCATTATATTATTTGAATTGATGTTCCCATTCTGATAGGATTTCTTTTTAGAGATTGAGGAAACCTGCCAGGGCAAAAATTTAACCAGATGTGGGATGACAAGGAATTCCTTTTTCCATTTGAACTTTCCTAAAAGCAGAGACTAGCAGCCTTAAGTGTTTCCTTTATTACCCCAGCACTCCAACTCTCCTTATTTGTCCTCTCAATTCTGAAATCTACAGGAACAAGTGAGATTTCTTAAATCTGAGGGCACAACAAATGTTTTACATTCTTAAATTTTTATATAAACTTTTCTAAATGATGAAAAAAAATACTCAATTTTGGACCCCCCCCCCATGCCCTTCATCTCACAATGCTCAGTGTAATTTTATTTTCTCAAATCTTTTATCACCTAATAGCTTTGTCCACAATAAAAGTCCTCCCTAAAATAAGCGCACACACACACACACATATATATATGTATATATATATATCTATTTATATATATATGTATGCACATGTGTGTGTGCATGTGTGTGTGTGTACTCAAGCAAAATAAATCTAGATTATTGGCCATGCATATAGCTTAGCAATTTCTGACCCATATCTATCTACCTACCTATGTCTGTCTATCTTTCTACAAAAATGAGTAATGCTATACAATTAATTTCTGTACCCATTCTTTCTGGTCTCTTTGGTGTATATTCTAATAGTGTATCTGTTTTTAAGTCTTAAACTCCTAAGAGTTCCATAATATCTGTGACATCCATCACCTTCTCTCTCAGATGGTCACTAACTTTGTCCTGCTTCACGTCCCTTTAGTTGAGTTTAATGTAATTTGCTCTTAATTGATTCCAGTTCTTCTAGTATCTCACGTATCCAACCTACTTTCCACAAAGGCACAAAAATATTTGTCTTCCTTCATTGCTCTTAACAAACAATGCTGACATTAAATTAACTGCCAACAGAATGTTGCAATTCAGCAAGACTCTGTGCATCCTCTGTTTTCTCTTGATCCAAGGACTATTGTACACATTAACTAAATAATATTCTCTTATAATCACTTTATCAGCTATTTTTATTTATCTATTAGCAAATATTACCCTCTTTAAAGTTAAAGAAGAAAACTGGACACTTTCTGATCCCTCATACCTTTTCATATGACATGAAGAGCATGGAACTCAAGGCCTGATGACTCTCCCAAAGTAACTGAAAACAGGTGTTTTCCTTTGCTCTGAAATCCTCTTCTCCTGATCTATAACATAGTGAATATTAGCCCATTTAACTTTCTCTTAGAGAGTTTAAAAAGGGCCTGCTACTTTAAAAATTTCCTGATCTATTTGACTTGCAAAAACCTCCTGAAGTCCAAGACAGGCAGAGTATACTGGTACTTATATCACAGATCAACAGACAGATCCAACTCTCTGATCAAAGAGAAAGACCATCATCTTAATTTTCAAAGTAAGGGGGGAGGGAAGAGGGGCTCTTTAGTGGCTTCCCAGCATAAATACATATGGCATGACACTCTGACCTAGTGCTTCAATAGAAATTAACACAATCTATGGATCTTCCTACAAAAGAAATCTCCCCTAATCAAACTTCCCTTAATGGGCAGTCCCAAAAAGTGAAGCTGGTGACTTTGCACAGCTCCCCTCACTTAAATCCAGTTCACTTGCATGTCATGTCATCACCTCCCTGATATCTAAAGGATGAACAGTACTCTCTGTGAGTTGAGAAGGATCTGTGCACTGGGAACAAAACTTCCAGTAGAGCAATGGAGCTTCCTTCCTTCCTTCCTCTCCCTTTCTTTTACTCTCTCCACGTAGGGTATCACACATTTATCCACCTTCTACCATCCAACCTTTGTTCCTTTGCCCAAAAGGGATGTAAATTTTAACCTCTGAAAGATTATTTTTTTCTCTCCTAAACACCAGCCTTAACTCCAAATCACCTTGACTCTATTTCTTTGCTCATTAAGTCCCCATCCAACCCCTGCTTGGTCATTGTTTCAGCCCTGATTAGCTCAGAGTTAATGTAAATAAAAATTGTTACTGTTTTGGTTCTTCCCCTTCCAGATCTATTTTTAAGAGGCCATTCTTTTGCCTTATTTTTTATTAAGGCTTATCACTGAATGGGCCTTCCCTCTGTCAGACTGAGACCTGTTAAAGACCTTAGCTTGATAAGGCCAAGGTCCCTCACTGCATACTGGGCCATCTCCAGGGGACCTGTTCTATATCTAGCCACTGGACTCACATGCACTGAAGAAAAGAAAATGAGGCTGGTGACTTTGCACAGCGCTCCCTCACTTCAATTCAATTCAGTTGCATGTCATGGTCTCACCTCCCTGAAAATGAAAGACAAATGACATCAATGACAACAAATATCTAGCTGACAATCTAATAAATAAAATAATTACATTTTTCACATTTTTGTTATACATGTAATGTTTTCTTTAACTACTGCCTTTGGAATATGTTTAATACAATTATAGTTATTTTCCCAAATATCCTTATGTCTCTTTGACCAGCTTTTCAGACACCCTGAAGTTACTTGTATCTCAGTTTGGGAGCATCTCATGTAAGGGTAAATGCTGACAACTACCTAGTGAAGATCCTTGAGCTGTAGCACTCACACTACCTCAAATGGGTCCTTCCTTACATTTAATTAACGCAATTTCACCCATCTTGTACCATTATGAATAGACAAGTTTGAATTAACATGTAGGAGCATATATACACATCCATTATCTGCCCTCTTTAAGTATCCTGATCTAAGGTTCAGTGGAGACAACCACTGTTCTTTACAACGCTTTTGTTGTCAGCAAGAGATGTAATATCTTATATTCCTTCACTAGTATCTTTATTAACAGTCCATTCCAATTTGTTCATGAATTTATTTGAACCTTTTAGAAATCACTTTGCATTTTAGGTCTATACCATCTCTTGGGAGGTACACACCCCTAGGATTCTGGTGAGTAAACAAGACTGTATTTTTTAAGGTTATTGACCTCCTAGCAAAGTACTAATTCACTCAACTTTGACAGAAAGGTAAACAATAAGAAAAAAAGTAAACAAGATTCTCTCTGTAAAACAGGTATTTGAACTCCCATGCTTTCACTTTCATTCTTGTAGAGTAATTGTTGTATGATTGCCTTTCACAACACAAATTTTTAGAGTTTTAAAGAATGTAACTTGAACCTTGGTATATCTGATTTTATATAATAGTTTTGATACATTGAGGTAATCTGTACAGCACAATGAAGAAAAATTAAAACACAGTAATAAGTTATATTTATAGAAATTCTCTTGGTGAGGAAAAACAGACTGAGTGTTTTGACTTTTCCCTAGTCCATGAGATTTGCCTACTTTATGATTTCTGCCATGAACTATAAGGGAAAGGCAAGGATAAAAAGACCTTAGGGAAAGCCTCCAAAAGAAAATATTACTCTCTAAAATGTGAGTGCCTGTGTGGCCTCTCATGTGTAAGAAATACATTTATTAGGTGTTAATCTTCCCCTGAAGGAGAACGGACTATAGGAATAACAGGAGAGAGTTGGAAATAACCAGCTTTAGCCATAAATGGTTATTTAATTGTTTTATGGTAGTCCTGAAAAGTGACTGTATTCTCATTTTTAGAAGGTTACTGTGAAGGTTGGTCTATTCCTAGACCCTAGCTGACAGAAGGAGCTCCATTCTTGATCAGTCATTGACCTGCCTATGTACCAGGATGTTCCTATGTACTTAATAACTCCTTTAGTCAGCTTCATTTAGGTGAGAAATGCAAGGCTCTCATCATCATAGACAGTTCAGCAAACTTAATCAAATCCAAGTGTGCCAGTTCAGAAAGCTATTGCTCTGGTACTCAATAAAAGGAGTGGGGTTAGGGTCACAGTCTAGAACATCTATTGATTGACTTTTCCTAATGTTCCTTTACAGCTCATTCCTTATAAATCTGCCCAATAACAACAATTCTATATAAGATTATGGATCTGGACTTTCAATTGACATATACATCCTACTGTATACTCATACCATCTGCTTTGTTCAGGTATTTGAAACTGAAGGACTGAGGACCCCTCATGGTCACATGCCTGTGAGGAATAAACTGCTTGAGTTGTGATCCTTGAGTGTTGTGTTTCTTTTAGGTAAATTATGCATGATTATCTAATGTTCTTCAGCATTCTAAGAAAGGGCCACTTAGCCAATATACGAAAACTTTTATTGTCACAGGTGTTTCTAAAAATCCTTTTGAATATGAAGGAAAGAAAGAATGATAAAGTGTTTCAGACAGTCACATAATCTCAACAATTAATAGGATCTAACATTTCAGTCCATCCAACCTATCCTTGAGTAGGAATCTCTTCTACAGTTTCCTTGACAAGTGGTAAATTCAATTTCAGTCTCTTAAAGACATTCAAGGATCAGGAGTTTGCACCACCTCTTCTGAAGAAGTAGCCCATTGCATTTCTATAAGGCTTTCTTCCACTAAGCAAAAACTTTTGACTTCATGTGATTTCTGCAGGTAAGCACTAAGGTCTCCTAGTCTCCTAAATTTGTCTATTTCATTACATCTATGGATACTGCAATGTCAAAATATTATCTTCCACATTGAAATTATGCAAAAGATATTTCTCAAGTCACTTGGGGATCCTGGTTCTTTACTGGTACTAGAGCCTTTTCCTACCCATTTTTTTTAACTCTTGACCCCTATGCCTGGAAGCTAAAATAATACATCATCTCCTTTAAATTAATCTGTCACCTAGATCTAGTGTTGAGTTATCATACAGTACTTTTTAGGAAGCAAGTTAGCTTGCCATCTGATATGCCACTTGTTAAGTCCAAATAGAGAGGTACAGATATCTTTGTAGTTCATTGATTTGAACTGTTCAGAAGAAAAAAGATAATTCAAATGACTTATATGCAGAGGTATGCTTTATATTAATTGGACCATGAATACCTTCCATACAAGTTCTACGCTAATGTGAGAAATGTCATAAAATCACCCAGAAGCCTATTTGAACCAATGCCAACTCAGCTGATATGGCTAAAATATAAGGAAATCTCTTATTTGAAATTATAAAATAGGACTTTTTTCAGATTCCTAATCTCAGTAAAGGGGTGAAGTATGTGTGTGTGTGTGTGTGTGTGTGTGTGTGTGTGTGTGTGAGAGAGAGAGAGAGAGAGAGAGAGAGAGAGAGAGAGAGATGGAAATATTTTCCAAACACATCTTTCTAAAAATTAAAAAATATTTAGTAGTATAGGCTCAATAATGGGCCTATTATGCTAGTATTGTTCAACCTATTGAAAGATGAGAGCTTCTTATAGAAAGTATATCATGAAATTGGTAAAATTAGAAGAAGCAATTATGGACCTATTTTTAGTTTCATTCATTATAGTTTTATATTCATTCCACAAAATTCATAGCTAAAAGACATGTCTGAGATTAACTTGTTCCAAATCATATCTTAGAAAAAAATTTCTCTGGGCATAAGAACATGTCTTAATTCTGTTGCTATACATAGCATCTCTCTAGTTTAGTCTCCTTAACTTAAATTCACAAGTTATTTTCTCTTTTCATGAGGGAAGGCTAATTACCCTTGGATCAGGATATTCTGGAAGTCCACGCTGAAAAACATCTAGCTCTGAAGTCCCCATTAACATATTCCCTTTTCAACAATCTGATAGATGATGGCGTTAGTTCAAACAATGACATTTACTAAAATGGCATAGTTAAGACAAGCAAATTTTCCTTTGTAAATGTAAGATACTTTCCCACAAACATGCAGAGAATCATTGGACATAGTGTACATACAGATAGTCATAAACAGAGAAATAATATAACAGGCAACGGTGTAGTCAAGGCATATCAGATGTGTCAGGTAAGGCTTCTAATGCATATGAGATGAAGATGTCCTCATGTTTTATCTACCCAATTTTCAGTTGTCTCATACTGTAGATGTCTCTTCATGTGTCTCATTTATCATGGTCCCATAGAACACAGCTCCATTGAAAGTGTCTTTGCTGAGATACTTGTTCAGAGCATTGTTACGGTCATTTAATCAATACAGTTAGCCCAACCCTAGTACTAGAAGAAACTTCTAATTTCCTTCTTCAATGTTTTGACTCCAAAACTTCATACCTCTGATTAGAAAACTTAAGTACCAAGTACTTTGTCGTATTGTCAAGCTTCAGAATTCAGGTTTAGGCTTCTCACTTCTCTCAGTCTTCTGGTACTGGGCTAGATGCTTATGGTATAACAGTTTGCCTTAGATTAATGAGATTAATCAGTATGCTTCCTAAATAGTCATCTCTGCAGTGCAGGCTGTACCCAAGAGAAAGATAATTTTCCAAATAACCACAAAGCCCTCCTGTGACATACAGGGTTCCCTCAACTTTTATTCTTGATTTTCTCCTACTTGGTTCATACAAATAAGCAGGCAGGGAATAGTGGTAGGGAGGTAGCTAGGATGTAATAATGTTCTTTCTGTTAACTCTCTGTAAATGCTTGATTTCTCCTAATGCCTATGCTGTCATTTAATTTTTGAAAATAGCAATTCTGTCCCCTATCCTAATACATAGCTTATCTCTCTAATTAAGAAATAAAAATTATACTAGTTATATTTCTTATCGAATATGTACTAAACACTTAAGAAATAGCATCAACTAGAGTATGCTAACATTATGTCATATCATTAAATGAGCTTTATCAGAATCGCTAAATGTCATTCATCAGAGTTAATGAGTGTTTACTTTCCTTTCATTCGTAAATAACTGATGGCATTTTTCTGTAAGAAATACTATGATCTACTTGGAATTTTTTAAAATAATAGATATAGCTCTGTATGATATATTAGAAGTCATCAATTCCAACCCCCTCATTTAGAATGTAAGGAAACTGAGTCCCAAACATGTTAAAGTACTTTCCTGGAGCTATGTAGCTTCTTAATTGGAAGGAGGGTTTGAACCTAGGTCTTTCTGACTTAAAGTCCAGAGTTCTATCTATCTACCACAATACTATTTGCTTCAGCTAGTGAAATGACAGAGAAGATGCATTATCCACTTTGCCACTGCTTACTAAGAATCATGGAAGTTTTCCATCTGATTTGAATGTGCTTGGATGTACAAACTTCTATATATGTTTACACTTACATTAGGATGTGAATGCCTTGAAACCAGAAAGTGTGTTTTTATATATATATACATATATATGTATATATATATATGTATATATATATACATATATATGTATATATATACATATATATATGTATATATACATATATATGTATATATACATATATATATCCTCAGCTCAGCATAGAATTTTTCCCATAGTAAACACTTAATAGAAATCTTTCAATTCATTCATGTATTAGCATGCTACATTGCCTCTACCTACTACACCTTAAAAATGATGGGAAAAAATGATTCTTAACATTTAGGTTTCTATAATGACATGATCCAGTGGGAATTTCATTGAAGAAATATCTTGATACTCTAAAATAAAAACAAAATTCATGTTTACTACTCTCCTCAGAGAGTAGTAAATAATTTTAATTCAATTTAAATTCAGCACCTGTTATGCATTTGCTACATACAAGGCTCTGTGTTAGAAACCCTTCTTTCTTTCAATGCTCACCTTGAAAGCTCCCTCCTATATAAGACATTGTTTTACCCTCTTTAGCTTTTGGTACCACTTTTCCAAAATTCCATAAAGAGGAATATTGACTGAACTACTTACATTAGTATAGAGAATACCCTCATGAGCCAACCACCTCTCAAATGTATGCTAAAACATTTTTGCAACTTATAGTCTTGGAGAATAGCTTAAAGTAGCACTAAGGTTTGGTGACTTGCTAAACCTACCAACCATTTTATCTTGGAGGTGGAATTTGAACAGATGTCTTCCTAGCTTCAGGCTCAGCTCTCTGTTATTTCATACTGCCTGATACACACGCACACACACACACACACACACACACACACACACACATGTGTATATTAATATGTGAACTCATTGTCTCCTCTGACTGAATATAGGTTCCTGGAAGGCAGAAATTATTGCCTTTCTGTTACTGTTTCCCAGGACCATGTTCATTGCAGATACCTACAAATAATTGTTTCTAGAGTGATTGATAGTGATTTTTAAAAAATGAAATAGTTTCCACTTTCAAGGGACTTGTTTTAGTAAGGGCGTTCTAATTCATAGATTTCAACAGTATTTGCAAAATAACATCAAGAAGCAGAGAGTGATAACATCTGAATGGTGGGAGACAAGGAGAAATTGATCCGACTGAAGGAAGGTAGAATACTGGAGCTCTGCTTTGAAAGATACTAAGGATTTCCAGAACTGGAGATGAGAAGTGAGCACATCATGTTGTGTACAAAGTCCTTCTTGTCCTCAAAATCAGGCTGATGCTGAAAATAATAAGAATAAGAATATGGTTTTTAAAGCACTTTATATGTGCGAGCTAACTTAATTCTTACAACTACTTGTGAGATAAGTACGTTTATCATCTCCATTTTACAGATGAGAACACTAAGGCTGAGATCAGTCTAATGATTTTCCCAGAGTCACATTCCTTATAGGGGTTTACAGCAAGATTTCCAAGATTTGTTTTTTCTCATTCAAAGTCAAGTGACCTATTCATTGTGCCACATACCTGTGTAGAGATGATTCTACTATGGATGATTAGACCTAAATATAGTCTAGAGACATGTTTTTTTTTTTTGTTGTTGTTGTTTTGTTTTGTTTTTTTAATCAGGAAGCTGCCAAGAAGCAAGATGGGCTGCTTACTTTTCCTTTTATTTCAGATGGATAAATATTAATAAAGAAAATATTGAGTATTTTTCATACAGTGGGAGCTCGTTATCATTATCTGGATGATATTAACTTCTGATTCAGCATTTACTAGGTAGACTCGATAAAAAAAAATATTGCAGCATTTTATCCCTGAAAGAAATCTTTTAGAAATTCTTCCAGTCCAAATCCTTCATTTTATGGAAGAAGAAAAGGGCAAAGAGATGAAAAGGATGGTCCACAATTGCACAAGATGATCATTGTACATTTGCAACTAGAAGCCAGTACTCAGGAATAGGAGTCAGAAAGATTATGAATCCAATTCTGCCTCGTTTATATGTGACCTTTGAGGTCATAGGTAAGACATTTAGCTTTTGTAAGCCTCAGTTTCCTTACATGTAAAATAAGGAGGTTAGAGATGATTACACCAATACCCCTTCCAATGTGTGATTACATGATTCAGTATTTCTTGATAGTTGAATATTTTTCTACTATGTGAGATTTTTACCATTTCTGGGCACTTCAATCCAAACTCAGATAAATTAATATGATGCAGATTTCTGAAGTGCAAGTCAACATTTCTGGATTTTCTGTGGTTGAATTCTTAGCAATACAAACATTATTAAAGTTGCTTGGAAGATTATGCATGACTTCAAGCTAAAGTGGATTAGTAAGCCTGATTAGTATAAGTGAATAATTTTCCATTTGAAAACAGCTTTGGTAACTATGGTAAAGACAGAGCATGTATGAATGTCAGGCAGTAAATTATTTTTAATCATATGCTATGTGCAGCCATGAAGCGAAGTGATTAGGATGAATAAAGAGGCATAAGACAGTCTTGCTCTGGAGGAGTGTAATGGTAATTTAAATGGGAAGATCTTTCCCCTTCATTAATACACCCATGTGCCCTGCCTTGGTCACATGGAAGCCAGAGTCAAATAAGTTTGTGGAGGGGGGAATTTGCTGAATGGGTGGAGCAGGAAGACGCAAAGCTGGAGCAAAGCTGGGAAGAAGTTAATCACGACAGCAGTCAGAGCTAAGAAAGATGCAGGCAAGTAGGCAGCTGGCTAGTGTGAGTGAAAGAGTTTGTGATTTTGTTTAAGGCAGTCTACTTGTGATCTGTTTAAGGGAGATGGTTTGTGGGAATTCTAATATGGAGAAGGCTTAAGGGAGGTATTGTCCTCTGCATTATTATTGTGTATAGATTTTTATTGCTGTGATGGATTCGACTTTCTGGTATCTGAATAAATGTAGAGGAACAAGGAAGCCAGTATCACTGGATCAAAGAGTTGGTGTGTTTGTCCTTCATTCTCAAAGAGGATGACAGCATCAGGAAGATGATTCCATGATTTACAGCTGACTTCAATTTGAATGAAAGAGGACTGTACAAGGTCACCAGTCTCACTTCTCCTCCAGAGACGTCTGGTCCAGTGACCAGATATTCATCAGAATGATTATAGATGGTTCAAGATGCAAAGGGAGACTCTGATCCTTTTAATCTAAGGTCCTTTCAGATTCTCACTTTCAGTGAGGCAAAGCCCATTCAGTGAATAGTTCTCTTTAAGAAGTGAGTCAAAGGATGGCCCTGTTAATTAAAAAAAAATCAAACTGGTAGGTAAAGACCCTCAAGGTTATTGACAAAAAAGGAGAAACAGATAGTATTTACATTCACTCGGAGCCAGGAGAACCCAAAAATAGCCATTAAGAGGTACTTGGGCAGGGACTTATTGCTGTTCAATCTATGAGTTCCAGAGTGGAAGAGGAATAAGGTTTAGACCGGAGACATGCGAAGGGAGAGACGCTAACTTTTAAAAGATTTTGAATGTGAAACAGAGGTTTTAGAATTTTATCCTGGAGGTGATTAAAAACCACTGAGGTTTATTGAGTGGTCAGACTTTTACATTATGAAAATCACTTTGATTGGTGGATTGGTGTGGGAAGAGACTGATGCAGGCAGACCCATGAGCAACAGTACAAGTGTAAGGTGAGGATGAACTGCTCCAGTGTAAAGGCAGTTTCAGAGAAGAAAAGGGGGCATATTCAAGAGAATTTGCAAAGGTGAAAAAGACAGAACTTGGTAACAGATTGGACATAGTGGGGACGAGTGAAGGTTAGTGAGGATTTGAGAATGGCATCTAGATAGTGATACTGAAGCAAAAGAAGAGTGGTGTTGCCCTTGATAGTAATAGGGGTAGTAGAGATGCGAGGGGGAGTTGGAGTGTTCAGGAGAAAGATAAAGCATTCCATTTTGGACATGTTGAGTTTAAGATATCCATTCTATTGCACAACTACTTTGAAATGTCTGAAAGACAGTTGTAGATGCAAGATTGGATGTCAGGGGAAGGGTGAGGATCAGACAGGTAAAGTTGAGAATCATCACCATGGAGATAGTAGTCAGATGATTATACATGTGATATGCTATTTTTCCACCTCTTTCAAGATGTGGTTTTGCAAGTTTTGACATCTCTGGACAGAGCCGAACAGAGGCAAAAGCTATTTCTGTTATAAATAGGAAATACCAATTACATGGAATTATTTGCAGATGGTCAAGCCAATTGCAATTTGCACAGTGACATTCTCAACTGGAGACAAGTAGTTAATAAGCACCTTCCTCCTGTTGATAAAGACCATCCATACATCATTATGATATTGAGTGTCATAAAGCAAGCAATATGAAAATGAGGGAGGCACAGTGTGTAATTATGACAGCTTAAGCATCAACTTGTTAAATCCAAACTTATTTTTATTGATGGCAATCCGCTTTCCGTGGCTTTCACCAAAAGTAGATAAAATTAGTTGTATCCGGGGGCGGAGCCAAGATGGCGGAGTAGAAAGACTCACCTATGCTAGGTCCGAACCCACAGCCCATAGATTTCCTGTAAAAAGAGCTCCTGACAAATCCTGGAACAGTGGAAGCCGCGAAGCAACACAGTGAAGGAGATTTCCGTTGCAGAGAGCCCTGAAGAACCGACCGCAAAGGTACCCGGGGACGCGAGCGGAATCCTGCCCGGCCGAGCGCTCCCCTCTCCCACCCCGGCCACGCGGCCACGCGGCACTGAGAGGAGCGAGCAGAGCCCTGCAGGCGGCAGGGACCTGAATCTCCGGGGACTGCGAAGGTCCCACCACCCACAGACGCACAGGTCAGTGAGAGAGACGGGCTGAGAGGGGAGCGGGGGATCTCCGGGACTCGGACCCCCTGGGAAGCGGCCGCTGAGGCAGAGGCAGAGACAGCTCGGCCAGAGACTCCCAGAGCGGGCTGGAGCTCCACCCCAGCTCCACTACAAAGGATCTCTGTATAAACCCCCTGAGGGAACTGAGGCTGAGAGGCAGCCCTGCCCCCACCTGAGAACCAGCAGATAAGCC
>JAQQSK010004874.1:0-20203 GCA_028658325.1 Potorous gilbertii
AGAACACAGAGTGAATTGAACAGGATGGGATCATATCTTAAAAGATATCAAGGTAAACGGTGAGAGTGAAATGCAGTAGGAGGAGGGAGGGTGAAATGGAATGTGGTAAATTATCTCTCATAGAAGAGGCAAGCAGGAGACTTCTTAGTGGAGGGAAGAAGAGAAGAGCTGAGAAAAAAGCAACATGAAGTTTACTCTCATCACATTCGACTAATGGAAGGAATAAAATGCACTCTCCTTTTGGTATGAAAACCTATCTTACAATACAGGAAATACCGCGGGAGAAGGAGATAATCAGGGTGCGGGAGGATGATATATCTTTCATACATGCTCCAGGAAGAAAATAGACATTTCCTTGTACTATCTGGTGAATAAGTATCTGTCTCCATGACCCTGCACAAGGAATTACCAACCACTAGTATTCTTCTGAGGTCAAGACAATATAGAATAAGAATAATCTAGACTCTCACTCAGATTTTACATTTGTATAAATATATAAACAAAATTAAGTGTTGCTCACTCTTTCATTAGTATTGTTTGGGCTGTCAAAATCATTCAGTAGAAAGAGGAAGTAGGTAATTATTGATCAAATTTTCTCCCCTTATACTTTTAGGATATTTGATGCCTTTATGTGACTGATTGGTAACACTCTTACAAGCACAGAAAAGTTTAAGGGAGAGAGTAAGCTGCTGACATCAAAGTTCTGCCTTTCAAATCATTAGAATATTCAAAGATAAAATTGCAATATCTACTGTACAAAGTTGTATCTGTTTCTTCTTTCATTGTTACAAAAAAAGGCAAGGAACGAAATACATAGAAAAAAGAGAAAGAAAAGAGAGAAAAGAGTTAGAAAACCAAGCTAAAGGGAGCAAATAAAGAAGGAGGAGAGGAATTAAATAAGAAATAAAAAAGAAAGGAAGTAAGTAAATAAGAAAAGAAAGAGAAAAGAGAAAGAGGTAGAAAAAGATAGAAGGAAAGAACGAAAGAAAAAGATGCATTTTGATGTAAACTAATGTTATTTAAGGGAGATGCTGAAGCAATCACTAGGTTTTTCCACTCTTTTCTTGAATTTTCAAAGAAAAATAAATGGATTGAGAAGAGACTTCATAGACATTCTTATGGTATCTGTAAAGTAAACCTTTGTCACACTTTCCATAATAGTTACCAAAGGATATTAATCAATTTTCTTTTCTGTTCTGTGTTAACTATGTCACATTTGAGGAACTTCCTTCAGCAAAATCTTTCTGCTCCTGATGTCTGATCATATTAAAAGGTCTTAATTCCTTATTTATAATCCTGTAGCCTCTCATGTGAAATGCCTCTGTTGTCAAAAAGAGGGATATATACTGTGTTTGTTGGAATAAACAGTCAGAATCTAGTTGGTAGCCATATATATTATATTTCAACATCTAATAGTTCCCATAATTCACAAGAATAAAGTTATCATATGTTTACCATTTTAATATTCTTTTCAGTTTATATTCAAAATAATTCTTAAGGATAAGGAAAGATGAAACCCCAAGTCACAACTGAAGCATGTGACATTTTTGGCATATTGTTTTAATCTATTTTTTAATGTTCATCACATGTTACTGCAGATACATTTGACTCAGGAAGAATGACCAACACCAGTG
The DNA here is from genome assembly GCA_028658325.1 of Potorous gilbertii. Lineage (NCBI taxonomy): Eukaryota > Metazoa > Chordata > Mammalia > Diprotodontia > Potoroidae > Potorous > Potorous gilbertii. The sequence continues at coordinate 1,635 of JAQQSK010004874.1, forward strand.
TCTCCTGCTTTTATTACCAAATCTTTATTCTTGTGCCCTTATACTAAGAGCAATCATAGATTTTTTTTTTTACTGAAAAACGACAGAAGAGCAACAAGAAAGGAAGGAAAAAAGGAGAGAGAAAGGAAAGATAAAGGGAGAAACACTGGAAAACAGAAAGAAAGGAAGAAAGAAAGAGAGAAAGACAGAGAAAAGAAAGATAGAAGAAATAAAGAAAATAGACACCCACCAAAGTCCTCATGGATTACTGGATTTCAGGCCTTGGAGTAAAAATGTCTGGTTTCAAGTCACTGATAAATCATTAATGTCTTAGATTTTTGAAAAGGGGCCATCTCTCATTAGTAGGGGTTCCCTCACCAAGACTCCACCATGAAATCACTGATCTAGGTGCTATTTATTATTATAAAATGTTTATCTCTGATCCCTTCCTCCATCTAGTAATCAATATTAATGTAAAAATTTTATTCCTAAAATTATTTTCTGTTTAGAACACACAAACACAAGCACATATACTAGAGAATTTCATATATATATATATATATATGTATATGTACATGTATATATGCATATACACTCATGTATGTAAGTATATACATATACCTATATGAACTTATATATCCATGCTTTAATCTATCTATCTGTATTTATCTGTCTATCCATCTATCTCTATCTGTCTGTCTGCCTATTTATCGATCTATCTTTCTATCTGTTTTCCTATACGTCTGTCTTTCTATCTATATTCAAATAAATTATCTAAGGTTATGCTCCCAATCCATATTTATACTGCTGTCCTCAGAACAAAACTACCACTCCTTATCCCCTTATAGTTTCCAGTGTACCCCGAGAGCCAATGAGGTTTTTCTAATGATTTTGTCCCATCAAGATTGTTCTCCCTCATATTGCTCAGTTAATTTCTCCTCAAAATAATCTATTAAGTAATTAGCACTTTTTTAAATTGGAAAGTACAAAAAAAATCATCAAACTGCTACTCAGTCCCAGGGATGAGAAGGTTATTGGCCTTTACATAATGCGAGGCACCATGCTAAGCACTTTTCAGAAGTATTATCTCATTTTATCCTCAAAATAAACTTGCAGGTTAAGTCCTTTTATTATCGTCATTTCAAAGATGAGACAAATTAAGTACATAAAGTTGGGACTCACCCGGGATCACAATTAGTAAGACTCTGAGGCTAGATTTGAATTCAGACCTTCATGATTTCAGACCCAGGGCTTTATCCACTGGAAAACCAGTTTTCTGGGTCAGCGGGAGTCAGTGAAAAGAAGGAGATTCAAATTTAAATTTAAATCCATTGTGGAAAAAAAAGAACAACATTATTCCTGTAAATTTATCCTTCAGCTGTGAATGTGATATAACTAATATTATATCACATATATCCCATGGGAAAACTAATATGTATAATATGAAGGTTTACCAAGGTTTTCCCCATCTCATCCACCTTTGATATCCGCTTTTCACCCAACTCTCACCTGTGATTCCAAGGAGCTTTAGATTGCCCACCAGACACACTTTGAAAAACTCTCTCAGCAGAAGGGCTAAACAAGGTTGAGGGTAATTGACAAACCTCATACCCATCAGTGAGTTAGGGGTATATCTACTCTAAGCATGCGAAGACATCTCCTAGCGGAATAGACTGACAAGAATGACATGTTCCAATTGTCATGAAGACGGCTGAAGCAGACATTTTGGATTGCTTAGAGCCTGGTCTGATATCAAAGATAACAGGGTCCTGGGTCATCACCACTTGTCTTGACATTTTTTATTTGTCACAGGACTTGTAAGATTCTGGAAGAGAGGAGACTGAAAATGTTTTGGTTTTTTTTTGCAATTCTACCTCACTTAAATCGAATTCATGCTCAAGTCATCACCTATCATCCACTATTTTACTTCAAAGGCATGTTATCATTGTTCATCTTCAAAAATGAAGGATGAGCAATAGCTAATGGACAAATTGCTTCAAAACTTAGTGGTGGCTAAGTCAGCTTAATGGTTCACTTACTACAAAGCAAGAATGAAACTCAATTGAGAGAGGAAAAACGCACACACACACACACACACACACACACACACACACACACACATGCGTGTGTATAAACATAAACAAAGACCAGTATCATTTATTCCATAGTTTCATGGTAGCTGGAGTCAGAAAAGCTTGAATTTTGGAGAATGCCTTCCTTACCATTCAAGATGAGAGTTCCCTCAGTGGGACGTTTTGCACACACATACAGTTCAGGCTTAGCTGCCAATTAAGATAGTTTTCTTCACTCTTCATTAATTAAATAAGAAATATTCATAGAATATCTATTCATGCTTTGAATTGGGAAGAGCTTCCGTTTCACTATGTTTTATCAAACATTTCTGGAAGCAGTCGTCTGCATGAACTTGCTCATGGAACAGTAGATTACACATGCTCAGACTGGACCTTTGACAACCAGTCCTGTGTTAGGTCTGTAATCACGAAATAAAGATGAAATAAGGCTTTCAATTACAGTACAATTTAGTTACTGCATGGACTACTCTCATAATTAGTTTACTTTCTCTTTACTTTTTTCCTTGTTAATGTCGCCATTAATTCTATATACACTAGACTGTAGATGCAGAAGTTCTGGAAGTTTCTGCTGAAGATTTTGACATATATTTGATTAACATTTATAAATATATTTAAATAGAGAATGTTATTAAAAGCTTCCAGTTGGACCACTTCACTAGGCATTGTTAATGTTATAGTAAAGCCAGACTTTACTTTTTGTGTTTCATTCTTCAATCTGCGCACGTTTCAGTCTCTCCTAACCAGAATGATCACTCTCCTTATTTTTATTTCTTAGTATTCCCACTTTCTTTTGTAAGGGCGTGGCTGTATGGATTACTTCACCAACTTAAAATTAATTACACTTTTTTTAGTTGAGAACAATTCTTGATTAAATCATTCATTAAGAGCTTATTGTGAACTAAACTTGTACACTTCCTTGAATTAATCAAAACCATTTGACTAGAAACTTTATTATGATTAATGGAATGTATATAAAAGGGAAGGAGTATTGCAGAATAAAAGTTAGAAATTTTGAGGGCTAGAAGCATAGGGAAAGAAAACAATCACAAAAATCTGAGGCAACAAACATCAGTGAGGCAAAACAAAAGGAAAAAGAGAAAAGTAGAACTAAATTGTACAAAGAAAAAAGATATCAAGAAAGACTGTCAGCTCTACAGAGTAGAATACTCAAGATGAAGTCACCAGGGTATACCTATAAATTCAATGATTGAGGTAAATCCCAAGAGCAGGATAATTTCACCAACTTCTCAATATGAGCGCCTGACTATCCGTAGGGATTGCACTATAATTTTCTCTATTTTACTTTTAAAAACAGGGATTTTTTTCTCAGCCTTGAAAAGTTCAGCAGTTACATAAGCATACATACACATACACATACAGAGGTACAGGTACATATATCTGTATATACATACATGTACATCCACATGCATGTATACATACATACATACATTTTGGCAAAATTATAACTTGCACCAAGTGCTAGTAATTTTTCTGTGTGTGTGTGTATGTGTGTGTGTGTGTGTGTAGGAAGATTGGAGAAATTGTGACTGAACTTAATATTATTTCGCATAAATCAAACTTATTACAACTCAAAGAAGAGGTAGTTACAGGGACTTGAAGAACCATTACATTTCCTCATTCTTCAAATGAGCCTAATTATTGCAAGACTGTATTTGTAACAAAATATAGTTCACCTTATCTTCTTTATTGCTATTGTTGTTCAGTCATTTAGTCATGTATTACTCTTTATTACCCTTTGTATCATATCACACCAATAATGTCCATGGGGTTTTCTTGCAAAGATCTTGGAGTAGTTAACCATATTCTTTTGTAATGTACTAAGGCAAAAGGAGTTTCAATAACTTGCCCAGGGTCACATACCTAATAAGTGTCTGAGTTCAAATTTGAGCTCAAGTTTTTCTGACGACAATGCAGTACTCTTTCTCATGAGCCACCTAGTTACCTGAATCACCTGCTACATCAGGGATTCCCTTACTACCTTAGTTTCTGGTGCTTTCCCCATGATCCCACCCCCATTATGTTGTATTTATTATGTGTTTACATTGTATATACATTATATTTTGAAATTACATTTTGTCTTCTCTTATATGATACAAGAACATTAATTATGAGAACTGCTTTCATTTTTGTCCTTGTATGGCCAGCACCTATCACAGTTCCTAAAATATAATAGGTTTATAATAAAAATTATTAATTGATTTACATGATTGCATATTCAGAGGCATGTTACACATAGGAGAAAAGAAAGAACATGTCGTTTTCAAAGGAACCACACTGGTGGATATTTCAGTTTTCTATATTAGTGGGAATGAAGGATGACTAGATTCTATCCACGAATCTGTAATCAATCCTGACTTCCCTGAACTTGTGGTTTGCCACTTTGACATGGACTTGTCATTACTGTCTCCATTTTTAACATGATTCAAATGTTCCTATTTAATACTAAAGAAATCAAAGACATTGAGTTATTTTGGCCATTCAAAGAGGTTCAGTGATTGAAGAAAAATTAAATGTTTCCAACTTAATCAAGCTAAAACTAGGAGTAATTTTCTTTGTTTGAATTTGATTTAAAACAAAAGAAAAAGGTGAAAAGAATTTAACTTTCTTTTAAGTCAATATATTATGATCTTAGGAAAGAAAGTTAATGTGAGACTAATGGTCAACATGAAGGACAGTCAATAATAAATGACCTTTTCATTTTTCATGGAATTATTTATCTCTTTATGTTGTAGCAATTATTGTGACTGCATATGTGATGTGGTGTTTATAGTTTCTTTATGTTTAGCTCATGACTTTTACCTTAAAAAATGATAGAACTATGGTTAAGTTAACCCCAGTTACTAATTTAACTCTATATGTTTATGTGACTGTGAATTAAGTTTGCTTAGAACTACACTCTTCATCTGATGCATTGTCTAGTTTGAACGATAAGGACCAAGATGTCCATCTCTCTAATTTCCTGGTCTTATTAGAAATGCATCTAGTTTACCTCCATTACATATAATGCTTGCTGAAGGTTTTAGGTAGATACCGCCTATAATTTTGTGGAAAGTTCCCTTTATTCCTATGATTTCCAATATTTTTAATAGGAATTGATGTTGCATTTTGTCAAAAGACTTTTCTGCACCTACTAAAATAATCATGTGGTTTGTGTTAGTTCTATTGTTGATTTGATCGATAACGCTAATACTTTTCCTAATATTGAGCCAACCCTGCATTTCTGGTATTAATCGTACCTGATCATATTTCATTATACTCGTGCTGAGTTGCTGCATTCTTTTTGCTAAAATTGTATTTAAAATTTTTGCATCTATATTCATTAGAATAATTGGTCGATAATTTTTTCTCTGCTTTGTCTCTTCTTGGTTTAGGGATCAAAACGATATTTGTATCACAAAAAGAATTGGGGAGGAATTTTTCTTCCCCAATTTTCCAAAATAGTCTACATGGTATTGTAATTAACTGTTCTTTCAATGTTTGATACCATTCACTTGTAAATCCATCTAGCCTTAGAGAGTTTTTGCTACGGAGTTCATTGATGCCTTGTTCAATTTCTTTTTCTGAGATAGGGTTGTTTAAGTATTCAACTTTTTCTTCTGTTAATCTGGGCAACAAATTTTTTTTTTAAATACTCATCCATCTCATTTAGATTGTCGAATTTGTGGGCATAAAGGTGGACGTAGAAATTTCTAATTACTGTTTTAATTTCCTTCTCATTGGGGGTGAGATCACCTGTTTCATGTTTGGTAACGGTAATTTGGTTTTATTCATTTTTTTAAGTAAAATTGATGAAAAGTCTATGAATTTTATTAGTTTTTTTATAAAACCAGTTATTTTGATTTATTAGTTAAATAGTTTTCTTAATTTCAACTTTATTAATCTCTCCTTTAGTTTTCAGTATTTCTAATTTTGTATTTACCTTGGGATTGTCAGTTGGTACTTTTTCTAGCTTTTTCAGCTACTTGGCCAAGTCATTGAACTCCTCCTTCTCTATTTTATTCATATATACATTCATAAATATAAAACTTACCCAAAGAACTACTTTTCCAGTACCCCATAAAATTTGGTAGATAGGCTCATTATTGTCATTCTCTTGAATGAAATTGTTGATTGTTTCCATGATATATTGTTTAACCCACTCCTTCTTTAGGATCAGATTATTTAATTTCTAATTAGTTGTTGACTTACTTTCCATGGCTTTTATCATATATAATTTTTATTCCATTGTGATCTGAGAAGGATACATTGACTATCTCTGCCTTTCTGCACTGTACTGAGGTTTTGATGTCCTGGAACATGTCCAATTTTTGTACATATGCCATGTACCACTGAGAAAAAGGTATATTCCTTTCTATCCCCGTTAAATTTTCTCCAGAGATCAATTATATCTAACGCTTCCAAAGTTTTATTAACCTTCTTAACTTCTTCCTTGTTTATTTTGAGCTTAGATTTATCAAGTTCAGAAAAGTTGATGTTGAGGTCACCCACTAGTATTGTTTTGCTTGTCTATTTCTTCCTGCAGCTCCCTCAACCTCTCCTCTAAGAATCTGGATGTTATACCACTTGGAGCATACATTTTTAGTAATGACGTTGGTTCATTGTCTAAGGTGACTTTTAGTAGGATATTTTCCTTCCTTGTCTCTTTTGATTAGATCTATTTCTGCTTTTGCTTTGTCTGAAATTAGTATTGCTACCCCTACTTTTCTTACATCAGCTGAAGCACAATATATTCTACTTCAACCTGTTTCCTTTACTGTGTGTGTATTTCCCCGTTTCATGGTATTCTTGTAAATGACGTGTTGTTGGATTATGGCTTTTAATCCATTCTGCTATCCATCTCGGTTTTATGGGAGAGCTCATTCCCTTCACATTCACAGCTATGATCACAATCTATGTCTTTCCCTCTATTCTCTCTCCCATTGTTTGTTCTTTTAGTTCACCTGTCTCCCTTTCCCTCCTCAATAGAGTTTTCACTTTTGACCACACCTCTGGCAGTCATCCCTTCCTTCTTTCAGCTCCCATCATTTTGACTCCCCTTTACCCTTACTACTTCTTTCCTCCCTTATCACTTCCCCTGCCCTTTCTTCCTCCTTACACTCCTGCTGTCTATAGAGCTAGTTAGATTTATATACTTAAGTTTATTTTTCCCTCCTTGAACCAAATCAAAGGAGAATACCTCTCAAACCATGCTCATCTCCCTCCCTTCTTTCCTTCTACTATAATATAATTTTGAACTTCTTCCTGAGATGTAATTTACCATTTTCTGCTTTGTCTTTTCACATCTCCTGTTACAATACCTTCATATGCGTAAATCGTATTTTTATTATCACATCGTTTACTTTATACCCCTACCCTCTATGTATGTATATCCCTTTTATATTTCATAATAGATGTACAATTTTCAAAATTAACAAATACCATCATCCCTTATAGGGAGATAAACAGCTTGCTCAAATTGAGTAATGAGTTTTTCTTTTCCCCTGTAAACCTTTTTATGCCTCTCTTGAGACCTGCATTTTAAGCCTCTCTTGAGACCTGCATTTTAAGATCGAATTTCTATTGAGTTCTGGCCCTTTTGTAAGTAAGGTCTATAAATCCCTTATTTCTTTGAACATCCACCTCCTTGCTGAAATTTTATGCTGAAATTTGCTGGGTAATTGATCCTAGGTTGTAGTTTTATATCTTTTGCCTTACATATCATATTCCAGTTCCTTCAATCTTTTATTGTAGAAGCTGCAAGTGTCTGTGTGATCCTGAATATATCTTCTCGATATTTTAATGGTTTCTTTCTGACTGCCTGTAGTACTTTCCCCTTCTCTTGATAGTTCTGGAATTTGGCAACAACATTTCTTGCTGTTTTTTGTTTGGGATCCCTTTTGGGAGGTGAACAGTGGAATCTTTCCCTCTGAATCTTGCACTTATGTGTAGGTTTTCCTGGATGATTTCTTGGAAGATATTTTCCAGACTCATTTTTTTATCGTGGCTTTCTGGTAGGTAAATAATTCTTAAATTTTCTGTCCTGGATCTATTTTCAAGGTCAGTTGTTTTTCCAATTAAATAGTTTACATTTTCTTCTAACTTTTCATTTTTTAGATTTTGTTTGACTCATTCTCGATGTATCATAGAGCGATTAGTTTCGAGTTACCCAATTCTGATTTTTTCAAATTGTTTTCTTCAGTTAACATTTGCATCTCCTTTTCCATCTGTCCAATTATTCCTTTCAAGGAACTATTTTTCCAGTTAGTTTTTGTACTTTCTTTTCCATTAGTCCAAGGTTCCCTGTTAGGTCTTGTGCTTCCTTTTCCATTTGTTCACTTTTCCTTCTTAAAGAGCTTTTTCCTTCATAGAATTCTTTTTTCATACTTGTAAAATCATGGGCTAGTTTTTCATCCATTTCCTTCTTCATCTATTCCAGTAGAGCTGTTTGTCATATAAGTAGTTCATGGTAACTTTCAAGTTTCAGGTGGGAATACAGCCTCACTACTGACATCTTTGGTATTCATGTTTCAGTCCTTGTCCCCACAGAAAGATTCTATGATCTCTTCCTGTTTGCTTTGTTTCTTCTTGGTCATGATCTTGAAGCTTTTTGTGTTGTGACCGCTGGTTCTTTCAGTTAGAAACTGAAGAACCTGGTGTTCAGCTCACTGGTGTGACAAAGCTAAGGGCAGGTGCTTTTTTTTTCCTTTTCTTGTTTTCTGTTTCCTTCCATCAGGGCTGGGGCTAGCTTGTTAATTATAAGGGAGAGGTGGTCTGGTCCAGAGAGATTTCCTCATCTGAACTGGAGCTAAAGCAGACTCAGGGGTTGGTGATCCTGGCTGCCCTATGGTCTTCCTATTTCCCCTGGAGTGCTGAGGCATGCCTGGGTCCTAGTATGAGTTTCCACCCTCGGGGCTCCTCTCCTTCTGTTTGGCCTCTGCCATAGTAAGAGGAATGCCCCTTACTTATTTTCCTAGCCTCAAGTTCTATGAGACTGTTTGCCCCTTCTGCTGATTCAATTGATCCAGTATTTTTCTAGGGAAATATTTTGTGATTCTTTCGAGGTAAACAAGGAAGGAGGAGAGAGCATTTACCAATAATTCTATTATTTTGGCTCCCAGAAGTTCAAGTAGGTGGCTTACAGATATTTAATCTGCACAATGAAGTCTCAGGAGCCACTGCGACTGATACCTGGGACTCAACGCCTATTATTGACTCAGCTTCCACTGATCTCTCACTCTAGGTTGCCACTCTGCCATTCTGCCTGCTGCCTCAGGCTGCCCCAGGGATTTCCTACTCGGCCACATTTCAGTGGCACTGCTGAGTTGTGTGGTGTGGGCTCACCCCTATGGAACAGATTCTTTTATGTCAACCTTCCAGTCCGGCCTGCTCTGTGAATCTTCCACAGTATCTCTCCTATTGGATTCTGCACCTTCAAAATTTGGTCAGATTCTCTTTCTAGAGGTATATGAAGGAGATTGCCTAAGAGTTTAGGTGAGTAGTTGCTCTCAGTCCACCATCTTGACTCCTCATTCATTTATTTTTACCCAAACTCTGCATGGTTACAAAACTAGGCCACCTCTTCTTGCCATTTAGAGGTCACTTTTTTCTCTGCCAATTTACAAGTACCACTTTGAATTGTGTTATAGTATGTACATGATTGGATCTCTGCTTTTGCTTTGGTTAACCTGAAACTTCACTCAGTGTGTGTGTGTGTGTGTGTGTGTGTGTGTGTGTGTGTGTGTATTTTGGGGGGAACCTATCCAAATTTATGGTTAGGTAGGCTCAAGTTTCAATGACTTAAACGTTAACTTTGTGATGCTGAGCAAGATACTTAAACTTTCTTAGCTGCAATTTCACTGGAAAATGAGGGCAATAATAGCATAGCTAGATTCCAATTACAGTTATCAACTAATTTTCTGAAAAAGTCTCACAAATTTGATGCCTAGAATTTGGAGTAACCACAAGACTGAAAAGTAGTTTCAGCAACAATGAATAGCTCTAAATAATAGTTTGAACTACAGATCAAGGATTGGTACACATATATTCTTGTGTACATATTGTATGTGTGGAAAAGTGGCTTATGCAGCTCTAGCCATACAGAAATAAACATAAAATTCAATTATGTCACCTGATAATGCAACTCTATACCTTTAAAGGGCAGAATATACATATCAGTCTTAGAAAAGAAAAGGTTTCCAAAAGTATCATTTGGTAAAATTAAATCACATATCAATGATTTTTCATTTCTATTTGTTCATCTAAGGGAGCTTTGGGAAACAAAGGTATGTGGTTGCCTAAGAGTTATAGGGAAGGGAAAAATAAAGTGGATGTCATCACTTCTGAGGATTCCTATGGGAGGTCGGAGTTTCAAATTGTTCTCTTCTAACTTTATTCTTTGCTTCAGTCCACCCATCACTAAATATTAAGGTAAAGAGAATTGGACACCAGATTTGGTATCAGAAAGACTTACACGCAAAATCTGCTGTTGTTACTTATTATTTCTCCTGTCCTGAACTGATTAATCTTGTAAGTACTCTTGTTATCAATTTCCTCATTTATAAAATGGGAATATTGAACTCGATGCTTCAAAGGTAACACAGTTTTAAAGTTAGAATCCAATGATTTTATTTATTAAAAACATACTATATACTTGCTATTGAAGATACAAGTACTAAAAAGAAAAAGAAGTAGTCATTTACTTCAAGGAACTTACATTCCATCAAGGAATAGATAACTGGTAATAGGAACATACATAAAATGAACCCAAGAACTTTTGAGGAAAAGTCACCAGGAGTTTGATGATAAAGAAATACTTCAGATAGAAAATAGTACATGTGGCAAGAAAAAATGAGTCCTAAGGAGAGAAAGCTTTCCAAGCATGGTAGACGGTGTAGAAATGGGTAATGATTTGTGATGTGTAAAGAATACCAAGAAGGAAAATTTAGCCATCCTAGCCCTTTGTGAGTGTGGAGAGACAGGGTTTCAACAATGTTAAGATCATTCACAAGAACCTGTATTTATTTTTTGTCTTTGTCTAACAAAGAATCTTTTATTTGGTAAATATATCTGGATATGTGATTTCTTTTTTATTTATTTTTATTAATTAATTTATTTGTTTAATTAATTTATATATTTTGCTTTCATAAGCCTTATATTTTCTCCGCCTTTCCTTTACCCTCCCTCTTTAGATGACATACAATCTTACATGGTTCCTATACATACGTTCCTACTAAATACATTTCTTGAGGAAAACCAAACCAGAACAGAAGGGAAAAGAGTTTGCTTCATTCTGTAATCCAATTCCATAGTTCTTTCCCTGGATGTGGGTGACATTTTGCCTCAAGAATCCATTGAAAATTTTTTAGATCCTTGCATTGCTCTTAATGGCTAAGTCTGCCAGAAAAAATTACTCGCACACTGTGCTTATTTCTGTGTACAAAGTTCTTCTGATTCTGCTCCTTTCACTCAGCATCAGTTCACATACATCCTTCCAGGCCTCTCTCAAGTCTTCCTATTCATCATTTCTCATAGCACAATATTATTCCATGACATTAATGTACCACAACTTGTTCAGCTATTCCCCAATTAATAGACATTCCCTCGACATCCAGTTTTTGGCCACCACAAATAGAGTCGCTATAAATAATTTTGCACACTTGTGATTTTTGCTCGGCTTTGCTTTGGCAGGATATTCGCTGGAACAGCTTGTGCCCTCAGGGCTCCTCTAGTCCTGTGTCCTCTAGTATTCTCTTATAACACTGGGCAAGTTCCAGTCTCTCATTATCCTAGGTAGAGAGCTTGAACAATACATAGAAGAGAAGGGGCTGACTTTATTTCATAATGGAATTCTACATTTCTTCATAAACAAATGTGAAAATGATCATTAAATTGATTTTATATGAAATACATGTTTGGCTGTTAACACCAAAAATTGTCAAAGCAACAACAGTAACAGCAACAAAATCCTTTGTGGTTTGAAGGATCCTACACTTGTCTTCTTATATCACATCACATTTGCTCTAGGTAATTCCTTCTTCTAGGAAGTTCTTCACTGCTAAAGACTTAAGAAGCAACATTCCTTTCTAGAAGTGTCTAGCAATTCCTTGCCATCAGAATGATATCAGAGTTAGGGTGACTAAGTGGAATCTTATACTTCTCTTTAAGAAAAAAAGGAATGGTCCTTGATTTCTTCACTACAATTCCAGCATAGAAAGTGTCCTACTGTGTGGACCTGTTTCAGAAATGTATCTACACAATTCCTTTTGTTGGATGAATGCGTTTGTGTGTTTGTGTGTGTGTGTGTGTGCATGTTAGTTACTCTGGTGGTGAAGAGTTAGGAACCAAATTATTCCACACAACTTAAGATGTTTGGTTATTAATTAATTTTATTTATTTTCAGTGTTCTACAATAACAACCATATAACTTAGATTATTATTTCCTCCTCCTTCTCTCCTACATCCCCCCTCAGTCCCCGAGATGGCACACAATTTTATATAGATTCTACACATACATTCCTATTAAATACATTTGCATTATAGTCATACTGTGTTGGAGAATTAAAATGAGTAGGAGAAAGCATCTAACAAACCAAACACAATACACACACACATACAAACACACACACACACACACACACACACACACAACATGATCTGCTACATCCTGCGATTGAATTCCATAGTTCTTTTTCTGGGTGTGGAAGCCATTTTGCCTTAGAAGATCATTGGGAATTTTTTTTTAAGTTCTTGCATTGCAGTGAGGTTCCAAGTCTACCTGAAAAACTCGCATACTGTGCTGTGCACAAAATTCTCCTGGTTCTGCTCCTTTCACTCAGCATCAGATCATTTAAGTCTTGCCAGGCCTCTCTGAAGTCTTCTTATTCATCATTGCTTATAGCACAATAGTATTCCATTACGTTCATATGCCATAATTTATACAGGGCAGTTATATGGCTCATTATATAAAGTGGTGCACCTGAAGTCAGACAAATTCATCTACCTGACCAAATCTGTCTCAGACACTTATGACCTAGGCAAGTTTCTTAATCTTGTTTGCCTCAGATCATCATCTGTAAAATGAGCTGGAGAAAGAAATGGCTATCCATTCTAGTATCTTTGCCACGAATATCCAAATGAGGCCACAAATGGTTCAACAGACTGAAACCACTGAAAACCAATAAGAGGCAGGGAATAAATTGACTACTCCCTATTCCTGTTTTCATGACTCAAACTCCACAGCGTTCAAAATTTAATGACTGGTAACTACCTAGTCTCCACGTTGTCATTATTTCTCTGTCCTACTATTTTTGAATACCTTCTTAAATTTTTAAGTCTTTACTGTTACAAGTTAAAGAAGTCAAAAAATTTTGTTTCTATCAACAATCATTACCTGAACTTGCTTCTTTTTAAAGTTTTTTTTCTCTTAGTTTTAAATAATATCTGGTACAGTAAAGAGGGATAACACAATAATACCCTGGGAAAATAATTAAACTGTTCATAGTGAAGAATGTGGAAATAAATAGCAACAAAATTTTATGATGCTTTCCGTTTCAATGAAGTGGGTATTTTGAGTTTTTCTTTTCCTTCTTCTCTGCCATCTTCTCATCCTTTCTCTTTTGCTTTTTTTCCTTTCTCTGTTTCAATCTCTTTTTCTCTCTCCACACACAGAAAAATACAAATGTAGATCTATAAATGAATGCACATATAAATACGTATGTTCAATTATTTCTTTTAAAAGGAAATAGTTCATGACGTATATCCTAATGCAGAAACAAAATATGCTTCATCTTTTACATTAGCATAGAAGCCCTTAACATAGTCCTTGCTACTTTGTTGATGTTAAAGCAAGACTTGTTGATGACTTGGTTGAACATTTCTTAAAAATGTTAAAAACATAACTTTTTGCATTTAAAATATGCAGTTAGAGATTTTTGAAATAAAGTAAACAAATCTAATTTCACATAAAATTTGACAAAAAATAAATTTTGAAGAAAACAAAAAGAAAGCTATATGTTCAGTGTTTTAAAATGACTGCTATTTCTTCATTCTTCCTAAATATTGTACATACTTTTCCCTGTTAATCTTACTTCCGTTAAAAATTGTAATTTCAAGTATCAGAGAAATTAAGAATTTTCATGTTTGTTATAGAAAATTAGGATGAAATTTTTGCATATGTCCAAATATATTTAGTTGTGAATGAATAAGAGCTGTGTTTCAACATAAGAATATATGTGGGTGGTTGAAGACTGAAAGTAAATATATCAGCATGAGAGAAGATTATTTTGTTAGAGTAGTGTAAAAATAACTAAGGTAACAATTTATCCTCAAAAATTCCTAAATTATATAAATACACACTTATGTATGTATGTATATTATATATACATACATATATATAATATTAACATATATAATATTGTATCGTGTGTGCACCGCATAAGGGAAGCTAGGTGGTGCAGTGGATAGAGCACCAGTGCAAGAGTCAGGAGAACCTCAGTTCAAATTTCACCTCAGACACTTGACACTCATTAGATGTGTGACCTTGGGCAAGTCACTTAACCCCAATTGACTCATCGTGGATCATCTCCAGTCGTCCTGATGAATGTCACTGGATCCAGATGGCTCTGGAGGGGAAGTGAGATTGGTGACCTGCACATCCCTCCCTCATTCAGAACAAAGATGGAAGATTAAACTTCTTTTTGTCAACCGGACAACCTCTCAAACTGCTCTAAAACAGAAAAAAAATGTGCCATAAATAAGCAAATTCAGCTGACTCTGTGTCCAGGACACCCAGAATGAAACAGGACATTTTTATAAGGTCACTTATAAATACTGATACATACACACAGATATTTATGCATTAACTATCCTTAAGCAATCAATTTAACATAACATGCACTTTAGAGCTGGCCAGGACAATAAAGATTATTTAGACTTTCAAAACTAAGTTGAAGTTGATTATAAAGGAAATCTGCCTAAACGGAATGTTATCCGTGATTGCATAAAATTGGAGATGCATTCCCAAGGGAAACTATTTAGATGCAAAACAAAATGCAAATTATTCTTAGTTTGCAACATTGTTTATTAAAACTCACATTTTAATGAAAGATATATTTTCTTATAAAATGATGGAAATTATCATATAATACATATACTGTACCAATAAACAGTGGGAGAATTGCCACATTAAGAATAATTTCCTCAAAATATGTTGATATGAAATTGATTATCAAGTCAATTTCCCATAAAATTTTAATACAGGTAAATTTGTGGGACACCATGAAGAAAGGGATGTCAGCACTTCAAAATTATTACTATCATATTTCCATGCTTTTCTTCTCACAAATGGTGAATACTTTCCCTTACAATCCTAATTATGCTAAACCATTTCAATTATAAAGCCGAGAAAAATTAAGAATTAATCTGAGTCTGTTACATGCAATCAGGTGACAGTATTGAACAATGTAATTATTTAAACATCTAAATAAAAAGTAACTGCACTTTAAGAGAAGAATGAAGATGCCATTAAAAGAAATAGTGAAGACTTCTGGGTTATGTAAGCAAAAAAGATGGAGGATTAAACTTTTTTTTTTGTCATCCTGATGACCTCTCAAACCGCTGTAACCAGAAAAAAAATGTGCCACAGATAAAGCAAATTCATCTGGCTCTATGGTCCAGGATACCCAGAATGAAACAGGACATTTTTTAAAACCAAGAAATAATTTTCCCTGACCCCGATCTCCTTTAGCACACCTTCCCTATCTCTAACTCCGTCAGAAGTGAGGTTATATTAGCAGACTCCAGGATAAGATATAAGCTTAAAACAAAACCGACTCTCATACCCTATCTTTCTTTCCAACACCGTGGATACCAAGCCTCCAGGTTGTGGAAATTTACCTTGACTGCTATTAATCTTTTCTTCTTCTTGTTTCACAAATTAAATTGTGGTAAAGTTTTATGGGTTCTTAAGCTTGATAATCAATTGTGGGAAACTTAGTGAGTGATTAATAAAATGATCCAGTACAATTCCAAAGGTCTTATTGTGAGTTTTATCCTCCTTCAGAAAGACAACTGAAGAATTTTCAGTGAAGATCAAAGCATATTTATGTTTCTGCCTTTCTTTTATTTCCTTTTTTGCAATATGGCTAATATTGAAATATTCCACATGATTTCACATGTATAAGTGATTGTGTTACCATGTCTCAAGTCTTTTCAAAGGGTAGGAATAGAAGAGAAGACGAGAGAGCATTTGGAACTGGAAATAAAAATCTTTAAAGACTATATGGCGGGCAAAGTGTTAAGTATTAGGGCTATAAAAAGCAAAGAAAAAAATAACTCCTGCTCTAAAGCAACTTAATTTTGATAACATAAGACTGTCCATGCTTTCCTCTGTCGATCTTACTTACATTAAAAATTGTAATTACAAGTATCAGAATAATTAAGAATTTACCTCTCTGTTATAGAAAATTAGAATAAAATCTTGTATATGCCCAAATATATTTAGTTGTGAATAAGTAAGAATGGTTTTTTCAATTTCTCATAGTAGGAATGCAATAAGAAATACGACTAGGAATGAGCTGAAATAATGGAGGGGAGTTGAGTCACATAATAATCTTAGGAGTTAAGTGTGATAACTGTACCTATACTGCTTAGTATATTTCTAAGTAGTGCTTTGAACTCAAAATCTAACTGCCTCTAACTTTTAAACTCTGTAAATTACATGGATGCCATTTAAAAACATGGGTTAAATCCCCACCTAGTCAGAAGAGACTCACAACACCTATAAGTAGTTAACAACTGTGGTTAATTTAATTAATTCAACCTTATAATTTAGAGAGAATAAACAGGAGAATAGTTAGATGCATGGTTTTTGCTCTTTTAATAAGCTGGTAGTGTTTCCTTACAATGAGAGGTATCCATTCCTGGTGACAGTAGTGGGAATCATATCAGGGTTTCTGTTGTAGATTGAATCCTACAAAAATATTACACGCAAATGTGATTTAAAAAATAGAATGAAGGAATCATATTGATTTAGTCTCTTGACATCTAAAATAGTGACACATCCCTCTACCAAACTTTCTCATTGTCTTTATCCCTTGCCTCTCCATCACATAACACATGCCTGAGGAAAATATTTTTTATGGATCAAGTTCTAATTATTGATCAATTTGCTGTTATCTTCCATGACTGTGACCTTACTAGCTAGGAACAAATCTAGAAACCTACTGAAGAAAAGGTAATGAATTATTGTTTGGCATGCATATGATTGTATGAATCTTTCATTGTATTTCACTACAAGGATATAAAATTAAGGCTGTTAAAAGAAAATCTGGTTACTATTATAGCACTGATTGTCAAAAGTTTTTTTTTAATCAGTTAAAATCACTTAATGATTAAAGCTCAACATGTTTATAAGATATTTTATTGCTGTACTACTATGGATGATCATAGAGTTCAGAATTAGCAGCTATTTCATTTTATCAAAGTATCATTGCAAAATCCACGTACTAAAGGCTTTGACTAGTGAGGGAGATTATAGAATTAAAATTGGAGTTAATTATTACCTGCCATTCATTTGGTACTGAAAGGTCATATTTCCAAAAGCAATGTTAACAGGGGTGAAACAGCTTCTAAATATTGTACTGTCTTGGATTGCCAGTTCACATAGAGAAGGTTTGCATAGGAAGTAACACTAACATCTTTTATAAGGCTGATTGAAATAAGTCATCCCTATCACGCTATCATGTCATTCCATTATGAATTCTATTGAGGTGCAAAAGACTCTAAATGTAATCTGTAGACTTCTATAAGAAACAATAATTGATAGGACAATTCAAAAATGAGAAAAGCAATAACAGAAGTACTTCTCATTCAAGTCTGAGAAAGTGAGTCACCTGGAGAGAGTTACTTATTGATGAGGTTTAAAAAAGAAACCTAGGGGGCGGAGCCAAGATGGCGGAGTAGAAAGACACACATTTGCTAAGTACGAATCCACAGCCCATAGATTTCCTGTAAAAAGAACTCCTGACAAATTCTGGAACAGTGGAAGCTGCGCAGAAACACAGTGAAGGAGATTTCCGTTGCAGAGAGCCCTGAAAAACCAACCGCAAAGGTACCCCGGACGGGAGCGGAGTCCTGTCCTGCCGAGCGCTCCCCTATCCCGCTCCGGCCACGCGGAACTGCGAGGAGCGAGCAGAGCCCAGCAGGCGTCAGGAACCTGAACCTCCGGCGGCCGCGAAGGTCCCTCCACCAACAGACGCACAGGTCAGTGAGAGAGACAGGCTGAGAGGGGAGCGGGGGATCTCTGGGCCTCGGACGCCCTGGGAAGCGGCCGCTGCGGCAGAGGCAGAGGCAGCTCAGCCAGAGACTCCCAGAGCTGGCTGGAGCTCCACCCCAGCTCCACTACAAAGGATCTCTGTATAAACCCCCTGAGGAAACTGAGCCTGAGAGGCGGCCCTACCCCCACCTGAGAACCAGCAGGTAAGACCCCATTGAAGAGCA
>JAQQSK010004875.1:0-34924 GCA_028658325.1 Potorous gilbertii
GAGATATTTCACATTCCCTTCCATTTTGTCATTCTTTTGGTTTTGTTTTGTGATTTCTTGGTTTCTCAGAAAGTCATTGGCCTCCATCTGTTCCATTCTAATTTTGAGACATCTATTTTCTTCAGTGAGCTTTTGCACCTCGTTTTCCACTTGGCTAATTCTGCTTTTGAAAGCATTCTTCTCCTCATTGGCTTTTTGAACCTCTTTTGCCAATTGAGTTAGCCTATTTTTCAAGGTGCTATTTTCCTCAGCATTTTTTTGGGCCTCCTTTATTAAGGTATTGACCCATTTTTCATGCTTTTCTTCCATCTCTCTCATTTCTTTCCCCAGTTTTTCCTCCACCTGTATGACTTGATTTTCAAAGTCCTTTTTGAGCTCTTCCATGGCTCGAGCCCATGGGGTATCTATTTCAGATATTTGGGGTGCAGAGGCTTTGACTCCTATGTCTTTACCTGATGGTAAGCAGACCTCTTCGTCGTCAGAGACGAATGGTGGAATCATCTTCTCAAGAAAATAACCATCTATGGCCTTAGTTTTTTTTCCTTTTCTGGGCATTTTCCCAGCCAGTTACTTGATTTCTGAGAGTCCTCTCCACCCCTGGCCTAGGTCCGCCAAGCTAGTGCTTGGGGTCTGAGATTCAAATACTCCCAGACAGTTACTTGACTTCTGAGAATGTTCTCCACCCCCTGGCCTAGATCCGCCAAGGTAATGCTTGGGGTCTGGGATTCAAATGCTGCTCTCTAGCCTCAGGGCTTTTGGCGGCAGGCCTGACTGCTCTTCAATGGGAGCTTATCTGCTGGTTCTCAGGTGGGGGCAGGGCTGCCTCTCAGGCTCAGTTCCTTCAGGGGATTTTTGCCGAGAGCTTTTGTAATGGAGCTGTGGTGGAGCTCCAGCCTACTCTGCCCGTAGCTGCCTCTGCCTCAGCGGCCGCCTCCCAGGAAGTCCGAGTCCCGGACATACTTGCTCCACTCTCAGCCAGTCTCTCTCACTGACCTGTGTGTCTGTGGGTGGAGGGACCTTCGCGGCTGCCGGAGATTCAGGTCCCTGACGCCTGCTGGGCTATGCTCGCTCCTCTCAGTGCCGCGCGTCCAGGGCAGGGGGAGGGGAGCACTCCGCAGGGCGGGGATCCGCTCCCATCTGGGGTACCTTTGCGGTCGGTTTTTCAGGGCTCTCTGCAATGGAAATCTCCTTCACTGTGTTTCTGCGTGGCTTCCACTGTTCCAGAATTTGTCAGGAGTTCTTTTTACAGGAAATTTATGGGCTGTGGCTTCAGACCTAGCATAGGTGAGTCTTTCTACTCCGCCATCTTG
The DNA here is from genome assembly GCA_028658325.1 of Potorous gilbertii. Lineage (NCBI taxonomy): Eukaryota > Metazoa > Chordata > Mammalia > Diprotodontia > Potoroidae > Potorous > Potorous gilbertii. The sequence goes on from JAQQSK010004875.1 coordinate 1,311, forward strand.
GCTCTGCCCCCAATCACTGAGCTTCCTCTGGCAATGCATGTATCAATCTCATTGTCAATGTGTACATACCTGGAAAGTACACTACCAAGGTAAGTGAACTTATCCACAAGCATTCAAAACTTCTCCATGTGTTCTAAGTGATGATTCCATATATAGATGGTGTGGTGGCGTTTTTTTATGTTAATTAGTAGGCCAAAATTAGCACTGGCAGCAGAGAATTGATCCATACTTTGTTCAGAGGTTTCATTGAGTATACAATCATCGGCAAACAGAAAATCATGCACCAACACTCCCTCCCCTTTCGCTTTGGCTTATAACCTTTTCAAATTGAAGAATGTACCATCAGTTCACCTTGATGCCATATTCATGCTCATTGGAAGCATTTGTCAACATGACTGAAAACATGATGTTAAAAAGCATGTAAGCAAGCCTTGATTCACTCCATTGGTGATTGGGAAGGCACAAGAGCTTTATCCATTATCCAGAACCCAAGAAAACATACCATCATGAATTTGACGTGCAATATTGATGACCTTCTCCAGGGAAGCGAATTTTGACTTAATTTTCCATAAGTCCTCACGACTAACAGTGTCAAAGGCCTTGATTAGATCTGCCAACATTGTGTACAGAACCCTGTTCTGCTGCTGGCATTTCTCCTGGAGTTATCCTAAAGCAAACACCATATCAACTGTTCCTCAGGCCTTTCTGAATTCACACTGGCTCTCAGGTATACACCCCTCTTACAGGTGATGTCTATTAAGGAGGACTCCAGTAAGAATTTTGCCAGCAAGGACTAAGAGAGAGATATCCCTGTGATTGTCACAGAACAATCTATTCCTTTTACCCTTATAGAGATGGACAATGAAGGCATCCTTGAACTCCTGGGGGATAACCTCCTCTTGCCATATACCCTGAAAAATTTCAGTCAGCTTTTGTATGAGCAAAGGTCCTCCTACCTTGTAAATCTCAGCTGAAATAGAATCAGCACCAGGTTCATTGCCACATGAAAGGAGCCTAATAGCCCTTAAAACTTCTTCTTCAGTTAGAAGTTTAGCTAAGAGGGATTTACTTCAACCTGAGGTAAATGGTCAATGGTCTCAGCACCGATTGTTCATGGTCTGTTGAGAACACTATGTAGGTTTTCAGCCCATCTCCCTAGGATCATGTCCTTATCATTAATCAATGTGGCTCCATCAGCACTGAGTAGTCCTGATGCACCATAAGTTTCTGGTCCATAAATAGCTTTCAGGGAATCATAAAAGCGCTTTGGATTGTTACTATCAGCATAAAACTGACTTGCATCTGCTTTCTTAGTGAGCCAAAAATCCTGCATCTCTCTAAGCTTTTCTTGTCCTTTGATTTTGATGAAATTAATTGCTGCCTTCTTAGAAATGGATGAACTATCCTGCTGGTAAATCCTGTGGAGTTTACGTTTTTTATTGAGCATTCATTTCTGAATTTTCCCATCATTTTCATCAAACCAGTCTTGGTATTTGCGAGTGTTCTGACCGAGATGAGCTAATTCAGTGCTGTACACCAAATCTCTGAATGCTGCCCACTCCTTTTCTGCCCCACTGTTGCCAACTGTATGTTGGCTTAACTTTCCCTCCAAGTCAGCAGCAAAATGTTCATGCTCAGAGAAGAGCTCTAATCTGTTGTCATTAAATCTTCTGTTAGTCATTTCGCCTTGGGGGCAGCCCTTTTGATGAATGTAAATATTTAGCTTGGAAAGGATAAGTCTATCATCAGTCCAGCACTCTGCACCATACATTGCCTTTGTCACTCTCACGTTTTGTCTGTCTCTTCTCCTTACAATCACAACATCTATTAGATGCCAGGGTTTGCTGCGAAGGTGCGTCCATGAAGTTTTATTGCATTTAGGTAAATTGAAGACAGTTTTTGTGATGAGAGGGTCATGTGGTACACAAGTCTTTAGCAGTAAATGACTATTGTTGTTGTTTCCAACTCCACTCCTCCCTAGGACTTCCTTCCAAGTCTGGTAGTCTGAGCCTACTCTAGCATTAAAATCAACGAGAATTATAAGCTTGTCCTCTTTTTGCACATTGACAATAAGAGTCTCTAAGTTCATAAAATTTTTCTTTGACTTCATCAGGCCATGGCATTTTCCTGAGTGGCAATCGCATTGTCATGAGCCTGTCATTCACTCCTTTTGGCAGGCATACCAGCTTCCTGATTAGATTTGTTTTCGTGGTGAAACCCACTCCAGCTTGCCAACACTCCCCTTCACTGGGCCCACTCCAGAAAAAGGTGCATCCAGCTCCAACTTCTGTAAACTGGCCTTAATTTGCCAACCTTCATTCAGTCAGGGCTACTTTAGATGTGATGCCTATTGAGTTCTCTTGCATTAAGAGCAATTCTTCTTTCAGGTCTACTGGATTTCATGTTGTCTGTTATTATTATGTGAGTGGAATCATCTTTGCAGATGTTTTCCTACATTTTTGGTGTTTCATTCCCATAGTGGGATTCGCTGTCTGTCATGGTAATCAGTCCAGGGTTGGTTAAGAAGGCAATGTTTAGGGCACCTTTTCTAGCCCCCTTCCTCACACCAGGAGGTGAGCAGTGCGATCTTTAGAAGGTTGCTCAGACACCCAGGGGGCTGCCGAGTCCTACTGCTGCTTCCAGTGAGAAACGACCCTATGGCCTGGGCTGCCTGTGTGCAGGGTCATGACTCTAGCTCCCGGAGTCTCCGCACCTGCTGCTTCATCATTTGCCTGTCTCCACAGGACTTCCAGGCGTAATAGCGAAATGGTATGGGTGATGTGATGTTTTTTGATTCATGCATAAATTGGATTTATGTGAGGTAGAGTTGTACAAAGTTGTCAGCCTCATGTTATCCTCCTGAGTCCTCATTGTCCAGTGACAAGACAGTCAAGATCGCTGGTGATGGCTCAGGATACAGTGCATGACCTTGGCTTCTTCTATGTCTAACCAAGCTCTAAGCCCTCCACATTGCCTGCTTCATCTTCCTTCATGACCGTTGGAATAAATTGTTCTCATCTGCCCATTTCACGAGATGAAGTCTTCACATTCTTGGTGTAGACACTCCCCTAACTCACTAGTGGGTTTGAGATCCCTTGGTTACCCTCAACCTCTTTTGGCCCATCTCCTGAAATGTTTTACCAGGATGTGACTGCTGTGCATGCTGCTGCTTCTTGGAACCACAGCTGAGAGTTAGGTGGAACAGGTGGACACCAAAGGTTGAAAGAGCCTGACAGGGCTTGGCAGACATCACAACAAAGGTACTGGTCCTCCCTGATCTCTCCCCACACTCCAGTTCAGCTATTTCTACATTAAAAGAAAACATGGATTAGGGACAAAAGGACAAGAGATTAGGAGCACACTTGGGGAAATTTGGACCTAACATATAAGTTGCAGGACTTTGGGGACTGTAATCTCACTCCTAATTTATTGTGATAGGATATAGACAGTGTCCTTGACTCTGTAACCCATAGATGATGCTTTTTCCAAAGACATTTTTAGACTACATCCCACCAGCTAGTATAGGGTATTACACACATTGATTATATTAACCATTGAAATTGGAAGATGAAGGGAAGACACATATATTAAATCTCATTTATGTGCCAGGCATTATAGTAAGTGCTTTATATCTTGTTTGGTGTTCCCAACAGCTCTGAAAGGTAAGCGCTATTATATTAACCGTTTTCAGGTGAGAAAACCTGATTCAGACAAAGATTAAATTACTTGCCCAGGTTCATACATCTAGTAAATATAAAGGCTGAATTTGAATTCATCTTCCTCACTGCAAGCCCAGCATTTTGTCAACTGTTTCATCTGCCTTAATACTTTCTAAGTTCACAAGTGCTTTGCACTCAACCTTAGATGAATAGTGCTATTTCACTGCCATTTCAATGAATGAATACCTGTATCCCTCAGAAGCTGTAACATTAAATTGGCATCCTTCTCATGCTATGACTTCACGTCTCTTCCTTTCCCTTTTGTTTTCTTCCCTTTCTCCATTTCCTTTGCTGCTTCTCTCCCTTTAATTCACAATAATTCTTCAAATCTTGACCCTTTTGTGTCATTTTTCTCCTTTTTTAGCTTCATCCACATCTGTATTTTAGGCCTAGCCATCTCTCATGTGGCTCAAGCCTCAGTCTACTACCATGTTAACCTGCTTCTAATTCATTCTCTTCTAAGCCACCGTAATTATCTTCCTAAAGATTCAAGTTGATAATGTTACTTCCTGCTCAAAAACCTTCAAGATGGCAGAGCCAAGATGGAGGAGTAAAAGTAAGGACCTGTTCTAAGTCTTCCACAATAGCCCATAAAATTCCTGTAAAAATGAGTCTAGACAAATTCTAGAGCAGCATAAGCTACAAAACGACAAAGTGAAACAAATTTCTAGCCGAAAACAACTTGGAAGGCTGACAGGATAGTTCTATCGTGTTGGGTTCAAAGTGGAGCACAGTTCAGCCTTGGTCGTGTAGCACAACACAGAAGGGAGAGGACTGGAGGAGACTTCAGGGTGCAAAATCATAGGTAGCAGCTGGGGTTCCCAGACTTCTCAACCCACAAGTGTGAAAACCATTTAAAAAGCAGAACTGGTCAAATGGAAAAGGATACCCATTCCTTGGGAAAATCTTCACTGCTCCTCTCTCCCCAATTGTGAATGTTCTTTCCCTCAATTGGATTCTCCTAACTTTACCCCTCAGGGAATGTGTTGACTTCCCCAGGAGAAGGTAAGTTCCTTGACAACAGGGACTATTGGGCATTTTGCCTTCATATCTCTAGTTTACAGGTCAATGTCTGACACAGAGTAGGTATTTCACAAAACATTGCCTTCATGGATTACTTTTTTATTTTGAAAATTTCCTTATAGGAAGTACTGAATCTATTGTGGGCAAATTTTTCTTTGCAAAACATGAAGTTTTAAAGAGTTGAGGTTAGATGGGGAGAAGATGATAGAGATACATAAACACAGGCCAAGGGACATTGGCAGGCAGGGTGAATTTATTGTGAGCTGATGGTTTCTGAAATGTTACTGTTCATGCGAAGGATATACGCTAAATAGTTTAAAGAAAATATAATTGGATGGATTGAGGACTACTTGTAATGCTGAGTGCAAAGACTAGATGTTGCTGGTCCAATGCCAATGTCGCAATAGTTGTCTAATGCGATGGCCCAGGGATCTGTACTTGTCTAGGTGCTTAAAATTTTGTTGATGACTGGGATAAATGTTACTGCTGACAGAAAGTTTTTACCACTCTCTCTTTTTTTAATGTTTATTAACCATATTTATTTTTTTTAACATTGGTATTTTTATAAAATTTATTTACTTGTTTCAGTATCCTACAATCTCTTCCATAACTTCCAAAATTTTTTTCTCCTCCTTTCCCCTTCCCTCTCCAAGATGGTACGCAATCTTACATGAGTTCCACACATACATTTCGATTAAACACATTTTCACGTTACTGGTGTTGCACAGAAGAATTAAAGCAAATGGGAGAAACCATGAGATAAACAAAAGAAAACATAACGAGGAGAAGATAGTCTGCTTTATTCTGAACTCTGACTCCACAGCTCTTTCTCTGGATGTGGATGACATTTTGCATCATGAGTACTTTGGAAATATTTTAGTTCCTTGTATTGCTGTGAGGTGCTAAGTCTCTCAAAAACAGTCCTCACACACTCTGGTTTTTACTGTCTATAATGTTCACCTGACTCTGCTCACTTCACACAATGTCAGTTAATATAAATATTTTCAGGTTTTTCTTAAGTCCACCTGTTCATAATTTCTTATAGCACAATGGTATCCCATTACATTCATATACCATAACTTGTTCAAGCATTCCCTAAATGATGGGCATTCCCTCGATTTTCAACTCTCGGCCACCACAAAAAGAGATGAAATAACAAAAAAGAGATGATATATATATATATATATATATATATATATATATATATATATATATATGTGTATATAGGTGTTTATGTATCTATGTACATGTATATATGTATGTGTATATATATATATGTATATATGAATGTAAGTATATATGTATAAATGAATACAGTATATACACACATATATATGTATACATATATAGATATATAGATATATTTACAAAGAGAGACACACGCAGAGGAAGAGAGAAGGAGAGAGAGAGAGAGAGAGAGAGAGAGAGAGAGAGAGAGAGAGAGAGCACATTTTTATGGCCCTTTTATAGCTCTCCAGAATGGTTACATCAACCCACTGTTCCACAAACAATGAATTAGTGTTCCAACTCTCCCACATCTTCTCCAACAATTATTATCTTTCTTTTTTGACATGCTAGCCAATCTGATAGGTGATGAGGTACCTCAGAATTGTTTTGATCTTCATCTCTCTAATCAATAGATTTAGAGCATTTTTTCATATGATTATAGATATATTTAATTTCTTCCTCTAAAAACTGCCTGTTCATATCCTTTGACCATTTAATAATTGGGGAATGGCTTGTATTCTTACAAATTTGACGCTGTTTGTTACATATTTTAGAAATGAGGCATTTTTCTCAGAGACTAGATGTAAATAAATATTTCCCAGTTTTCTTCTTCCCTCCTCATCTTGATTGCCTTGGCTCTGCTTGTGTAAAACATTTTCAATTTAATGTAATCGAAGTAATCCAGTTTCCATTTCATAATGATCTGTATCTCTTGTTCAGTCACATATTCTTCCATTCTCCATAAATCTTAGAAATGAACTTTTCCTTGCTGCCATGATTTATTTAGTCTTTATACCTAGATTGTACACGCATTTGGACTTTTTTCTACTATAGGGGGTCAGGCATTGGTCTGTGGCCAGTTGCTCCCACACTATTTTCCAGGTTTCCCATCAGTTTTTGTCAAACAGTGCGTTTTAATCCCAGAAGCTGGGGCCCTTGGGTTTATCAAACAGTAGACACCTATAATCATTGAGTACTGTGTCATATGTACACAACTTATTGCATTGATCTACCCCTCTATTTCTTATCCAGTACCAAGTGGTTTTGATGATGGCTGCTTTACAATACAATTTAAAATCTGGTATGGTCAGGCTACCTTTCCTAGCTTTTCTTTTAATTGATTCCGTTGATTTTCTGGACATTTTATTCCTCCAGATAAATTTGATAATACTTTTCCCAGCTCTATAAAATATTTTGGTAGTTTCATTGGTATGACACTAAGTAAATTAATATGGCTTAGAATTATCATTTTTATTATATTGACTCGGTCTACCCATGAGCAACTGTTTTTTTTTTTTCAATTACTTAGATTTCACTTTATTTGTGCAAAAAGTGTTTCAGAATTGTTTTAATATAGTCCCTGGATTTGTTTTGGCAGGTAAACTCTCAAATATTTTATAGTGTCTGCAGGAATTTTAAACGGTATTTATTTTTCTATCTCTTGTTCTTGGCCTTTTGTTAGTAATATATAGAAATGCAGATGGTTTGTGTGGGTTTTGTTGCATCCCGAAACTTTCCTAAAGTTGCTTATTATTTCAAGGAATTTTGTACTTGAATCTCTAAGATTCTGTAAGTATATTATCATATGGTCTGCAAAGAGTTATAACTCAGTTTCTTATTTGTCTATTCTAATTCCTTCTACTTTTTTCTTTTCTTATTGCTAAAGCTGACACTTGAAGGACCATATTGAATATTATTGGTTATAATGGATATTTTTGTTTCATTCTCAATCTTGTTTGAATTGCATCTGGCTTATCCCCATTACATATAATGCTTTCTGATGATTTTAAGAAGCTACTACTTATTATTTTAAGGAAGGCTCCATTTATTCCTCTACTCTCCAGTGTATTCAATAGGAATTAGTGTTATATTTTGTCAAAAGTTTTTCCACATCTGTTGATATAATCATATAGTTTCTCTTAGTTTTTATGTTGATATGATCACTTATTCTGATAGTTTTCCAAATATTGAACTAGCTCTGTGTTCCTGATAAAAAACCCTACCTAATCAAAGTATGTTCTTCACATGAAAAGTTGTTGTAATCATTTCCCTAAAATTTTATTTAAAATTTTTCCATCTGTATTCATTAAGGAAATTTTTCCATAATTGTATTTTTTTTTGTTTTGGCTCTTCCTAATTTAGGTATCAGCATCATATTTGTATCCTAGAAAGAATTTGGTGGTATTTCTACTTTGCCAATTTTCCCAAATTACACCCACCCACACACCCCCCCCCACACACACACATACACACATATAGTATTAGAATTAACTGTTCTTTCAAGGTGTGATACAATTAACTTATAAATTGATCTACTCCTGGAGATATTTTGCTAGGGAGTTCATTTCCTTTTCTGAGATGGGATTATTTATGTATTTTATTTTCTCTTCTGTTAATCTGGATAATTTATGTTTTTATAAATATCCACCCATGTCACTTAGATTTCCAAATGTATGGGGAAACAGTTGGACAAAACAATTTCTAATTATTCTTTTAATTATTTCTTCAGAGGAGGGGAATTTACCCTTTAAATTTTGTGATGCTGGTAATTTTTTTTAAATCAGATTCAACAAAGATTTATCAATTTTTTTAAGTTTTCTTTTATAAAACAGCTCTTAGCTTTATTTATCGGTTCAATAATTTTCTTAATTTCAATTTTCATTAATCTCACCTTTGTTCTTTAGCATTTCTGATATGGTTTTTTCTTGGAGATTTTCAATTTGTTCTTTTGCGGGCTTTTTCAGTTGCATGCCCAAGTCATTGATCTCCCCTTTCTCCATTTTATTCATGTGAGCATTCAGAGACATAAAACTTCCTTTAATAACTGCTGTCTTTTGTATTATGTTTCGGATTGTTTTATGATTTCTCCCATTCATTTTAATTCCTCTATGTAACATGGCTAAGGTCAAAATGTATTTAATAGGAATGTAGGTATAGAACCTTTCTAAAACTGTATGTCGTCTCAGGGACGAAGTGGGGTAGGGGGAGAAGGAGGGGAAAAAATCGAAATATCTGAAACTGATTGTAGAACACTGAAAAAAATAAAACAATAACAATTAAAAAATAAAAAATACAATTATGTGATATGTGAAAAAAGAGCTGCTTTTCCAGCATCCCATAAGTTTTGGTAGATTGTCTCATCACAATCACTCTCTTGAATGTAGTTATTGATTGTTTCTATCATTTGTTGTTTAAGTCGCTCATTCTTTAGGATTAAATTACTTAGTTTCCAATTGGTTTTTGATGTATCTTTCCATAGCCCATCTATATCTATATCTATAGACAGATAGATAGATAGATTTGTTTGTTTATTTATTTATTTGTTTGATTGATTGATTGTTGCACTATGACCTGAAAAGGATGCATTGGCTGTCGCTACCTTTCTGCACTGGATAGTGAGGTTTTTATGCCCTAGTATATAGTCAGTTGTTGTGTATGTGCCACATACCACCGAAAAAATGATATATTCCTTTCTCTCCCCATTCAGTTTTCTCCAGAGATCTATCATATTTAATTTATCCAGAGTTATATTCACCTCCTTCTCTTCTTTCTTGATTATTTTGAGGTTAGATTTATCTAGTTCAGAGAGGGAGAGGTGAAGGCCCTCCACTAGTATAGTTTTGCCGTCTATTTCTTCCTGTAGCTACCTTACCTTCTCCTCTAAGAATCTCGATGCTATACCACTTGGAGCATTTAGGCTTAATAATATATTGCTTCGTTGTCTATGACACCTTTCTGCAGGACATAGTTTCTTTCCTTATCTCTTTTGATTAGATATATTTTTGTTTTTGCTTTGTCTGAGATTAGCATCCCTACCCCTACTTTTCTTTACACATATACATAATATATTCTGCTCCATCCTTTAACCTCCATCCTTTAACCTTAACAGGATGTGTGTCATCCTGTTTCATATTTATTTGTTCTAAACAACATATTTCAGAATTCTGATTTTTAATCCATTCTGCCCTTTGCCTCTATTTCATGGAAGAGTTCATCCAATTGCTGTTCACAGTTACCACTATCTATGTCTTTTTTTCTATCCTTCCCCTCTAATTTAGGCTTTTATTTATCCCTTCTCCCTTCCCTTCCTCAAAAGAGTTTTACTTTTGAGCACTGCCTCCCTCAATCTTCCATCCATTCTATCGTCCTCTTCTCTTTTCTTTCCCTTTTCCCTCACTGCTTCTTCCCTTCCATCTAACCACCCCTCCCTTTTCTTTCCCCTTTCCCCTCTACTGCCTATAATGCAAGTTACATTTCTATACTTAAGTAATTTTGCTGTTCTCTGCTTGAACCAAACCTGATGAGATTAAAGCTCAAAGAATTCTCATCTCTCCCCTTCTTTCCCTCTACTATGTTTTTTGTGCGTCTCAATGTGATGTAATGTATCTTTTACTGCCTCCACCTTTCCTATTCTCCCCTTGCACTCCTAAACTGGTTTCATTTGTCATCATATCAGTTAATTGATACCTGCATCTTCTATTTATGTATATCCCTTTTAAATGCTGTAATAAACACACAATTCTCAAGATTCACAGTTGTCATCCTCTCACATAGGGATGTAAACAGTTTGTTCATATTAAATAAAAACGTTTTTTCTTCTTTTTTCCCTGATTCTTGTATCTGAAGATCAAATTTTCTCTTGATCTCTGGCCTTTTTACAGGCAGGTCTTGAAATCCCTTATTTCACTGAATGTCTATTTCCTTGCCTGAAATATTGTGATCAGTTTTCCTGGGAAATTGATTTTTGTTTGAAATCCAAGCTCCTTCGCCTTATAGGATATCATATTTCAATCCCTTTGATCTTTTAATGAAGATTTTGAAAAGTCCTCTGTGATTCTATTGTTCTTTAATATTTGATTCTGTCTGGCTATTTTCAGTATTTTCTCCTTGACCTGTTAATTCTGGAATGTTTCAACAATATACCTTTGAGTTTCTAATAATAGAATCTCTTTCAAGAGGTGTTCCGTTGGTTATTTTAATGACTATTTTGCCCACTGGATATAGGAACTCGGGGCACTTTTCTTTGATGATTTCTGGGAAGATGTTGTCCAGGCTCTTTTTTTTTTTTTAATCAAGGCTTTCTGGTAGAGGAATCATTCTTAGATTTTCTATCCTGGATTTATTTTTCATGTCAGTTGTTTTTCCAATGAGAAATTTTACATTTTCTTTTATTTTTCCATTATGTAGATTTTATTTGAGTATTTTTGATGCCTCATGTAGCCATTAATTTCTACTTATCCAATTCTAATGTATAAGAAAGTGTTTTCTTCAGTAAGCTTTTGCACGTCTTTTTCAACATATCGAATTGTTCCTTTTAAGGATTTATTTTCTCTATATAGGTTTTGTACCTACTTATCCATTTGACTAATTTTACTTTTTGAGGAACTGATTGTAATTTTAAAAATCATTGGTCAATTTTTCTTCTGCTTCTCTAATTTAGCTTTTAAAATCCTTGTTGAGCTCTTCCAAGAATGTTTTTTGACTTGATACCAGTCCATATTCCCTTTCGAAGTTTTAGACGTGGGTATAATGTCAATGCTGTATTCTTCTGGCTTTTAAAGTGGATATCTTCTTCTGGAGTACAGGGGCTCTTTCCCTCATTTCTCGTGTTGGGAACTAGGGGCCTACTTACTGGCTTTGTACGCTGTGGACTCTGGTATTTTCAACTAGAAGCTATGTATTGCTGCAGCTTACCTGGTGCTGAGCTGGCTGGTGTGTGACAAGACTGAGTCCAGGTGAAGACTATTTGAGTTTTCCCTGGGGTTATACTGAAGCTCAGAGTGATGTGCGGGAGAGGGGTGGTTTGGCCACTAGAGGTGTCTTCCTCCCCTAGGGTTGTTCTACAGCACCAGGCCTCGTGGCTTGTGGACTCCCCTCTGCGCTAATGTATGCCCAATTCCCCTGATTGTGGTAAGGTATGCCTGGGGCTGAGTGTTAGAACTTACCTTCTCCACCCCACTGGACATCAGGCTCTCCTGCTGGTTTGCTGAGGTGGATCTTGCTGACACACTTTTGGCTGCACTGGTCATAGCAAGAAGACCACAGCCACAGCAAGAAGAAACCTTCCCGTGGATCTCCTCAGACTGTTGTACCCCTTCTGCTGTCTCTACTATTCCCAGATTTCTACTGGGGCAATATCTCTGGGTTTTTCAAGGTCAACAAGAGAGAGTGAGAGCACTTAGAGTTTACAAGGCCATCTTCGATCCCGGAAGTTCAAGTAGGAGAGTTTTAAACATTCAGTCTGTGGATTGATTGCCCCAGGAGCAGATGCTGTTGCTGCTGAAAACCCAGGCTTCTCTCTTACCCATCTCCACCCAAATCTGGTACTGTGCTGAGAGGTTTGGGAATGGACACTCCCTCTGGTGACTCAGATCACCTGTTGCCATTCCTATTCTGCTATCCCTGAGTCTGTGCTTCTCAGTCTTTCTAAATGCTATGCCTTCCCTCCAATGATTTCCTTTAATTTATGCTTTAGATATTTTGATTACCTATGGTTACCCCTATATTGTCTCACCCATTAAACCACGAGCTTATCGACAACAAGATCTGATTCCTTTTACATTTACCCAACACTTAACTCTGTACTTTAGCATTTAAAGGATTCTTATTGTTGTAAACTTGGTTGGCTTGCTCACCAAAATTTCCTTTGACACAAAGCTAAAAAGAAAAATCATAACATCTCCTGACAGTCAAGTTCCAAAAGAATCTGACAAGTTGAAGCACTGGGTGAAAACCAATGAGATGAAATTCCAAAGGGATAACCCTGCCTTCAAGGAGTTTGTATTATAATGGAAGCATATGGCAGGTACCTTGATAAATATGTCTTTTGGGTCTATGTAAAGTGATACTAAGTAATGCCAAAAATTTAACATCCCTGGAGTAATCAACCAGGGTCTTATATGAAATATAGCACATAGGCTGTATTTGGGCAATAGCAAGAAAGCAAATGTCATTGAATCTCATGGTATGTAATGCTAGTACAAGGTGTAATAAAACTGGAAATATTTATTTGGGGAGATTATGAAACGTTTTGGAAAACAAAAAATGAAAATGAAATTTCATAATTAATTTACAGGTAGTAGGGACACACATAAATTATTGAGTAGGGATTGACACAGGCATGACTTAGGAAGAGCACTTTGATGTCAGCACGGAGAATGCATTGAAATAGGAAGAGACTTGAGGCAGGCTGACCAATCAGTAAATTTTCGCAATCGTTCAGGCTTGAGACAATGAAGACCTTAACTAGGGTGTGGGCAGTTTCAGTGGAGAGAAGTTTGTATATATGAGAACTGTTATGAAGATAAAATTGAACTTGCAAAAATTTTACAGATTGATAGCGAGTGACAAATTTGGGATAGAACATCTAGTTTTGACACTTGGATTTGATGTCATTGACAGTAATAAGATAGTTAGAAACTGGGGAAGATTTAAGAAAGAAGATATTGAGTTATAGGTTGACATGTAGAGTTTAAAATGTCTACAGAACATCAAGTTCAAGATGCCCAATAGACAATTGGAGAGGCAAGCCTTTAGGTCATCAAAGAGATTTGAGCAGGATAGATAAAATTTAAAATTATAAGCAAAGAAATGATGATTGAATTCATAGGAATTAGTGAGATCCCCAAATAAAGTGGTATACAGGGACAAAGGAAGAAAGTACAGCATAGAGATTTGAGTGACACTCAACAGCTAGCAAACATAAGCTGTATGAGGATCCAATAAAGGAGAATGAGAAGCAATGATCTGATATATAAAAGAACCAGGACAGAATAACATTAGACAAATCAAAGAAAAAGAAAGTATCAATGAAAAAGTGATTGCACCATTTGACAAAAACAAACAAAACAACCGTTGGGAAACTGGAAAATAGTATGGCAGAAGCTAGGCATAGACCAACATCTCATACTCGAATAAGGTCCATATGGGTACATGATTTAGACATGAGGGATGATACCATAATCAAATGAAGAGAACAACGTATAGTTAAGCTGTCAGATCAATTAATGGCAAAAAAGATTTATGATTAAACAATGAATAAAGTTTATTAAAATGCAAAATGGATAATTTGGATTACATTAAATTAAAATTTTTTGGACAAACAAAACCAATGCAACCGAAATCAGAAAGAAAGTATAAAGGTGAGAAACAATTTTTAGAGATGATATTTTTGATAAAGGTCTCATTTCTCAAATCTATGGAGAATTGCATTAAATTTATAAGAATAAAAGTAAATTTTATTCTAATACATGTTCAAATGATATGCCCAGTTTTCAGTTAAAGAAATTAATGTTAAGTGAAAGGAGCAGAATCAGAAGAATTTTGTACACAGCAACAATCACAGCGTGCAAGGATTTTTTCTGGCAGGCTTAGCACTTCCCAGCAACACAAGAACCTAAAAAATTCTCAATAGAATTTTGAGGCAAAATATCATCCACATCCACAGAAAGAATTATGGAATTGGATTATAGAATGAAACAGATTATTTTCCATTTGATTTTCTTTGTTTTTTTTTCCTCATGGTTTCTCCCACTCATTTTAATTATTCCATGCTACATGACTAAGGTGAAAATATAATAAGAATGTATCCGTAGAACTCATGTAAGATTACATGCCATCTTGGGGAGGGAGCAGGGAAGATGTAGAGAGGGATAAAATCTAAGATTTATGGAATTGATTATAGAAAACTGAAAACAAATAAATAAATTAACTAAAATACATTTAAAAAGAAAACAAAAAATTAAGAAAAAGAAATAATAAAAGAAAATTTTACAAAATAAATTTTAAAAAATTGAAAAAAAAGGATCTCATCAGTTCCTATGCTCTTATGAAAAATGCTCTAAATCACTATTTATTAGAGAAATGCGAATTAAAATAACTCTGAGGTACCACTTCATACCTATCAGATAGGCTAATATGACAAAAGAGAAAAATGATAAATGCTAAAGAAGATGTGGGGAAACTGGAACACTAATGCATTGTTAGTAGAGTTGTGAAATGGTCCAAACATTCTGAAGATTAATTAAGAAGTATGCCCAATGGGCAACCAAACTGTGATCCTTTAATCACTTTGATCCAGCAATAACACTATACACATAAACACACACACACACACACACACACACACACACACACACACAAAACAGCTATTTTGTCGTGACAAAGAATTGGAAATTGAAGGGATGACCACTAACTTGGAAATGGCTTACCAAATTGTTGTGTATGAATATAATGAAATATTATTGTGCTATAAGAAATAATACGAAGGAGGGGTGGAGCCAAGATGGCAGAATAAAAGCAGCAACATCCTTGAGCTGTCCCCAAAAGCCTTCTAATTACCTGTAAAAAAAAATCACTAAACAAATTCTAGACCTAGAGAACCCAGAAAACGACAGAGCAAAACAAGTCTCCACCCCAAGTCAACCTGGAAAGTCAAAAAGAAGGGGCTGTCACACTAAATAGGGAAAAGATCACAGGATGTTGTAGATTGCACTGGCACAGATGGGCCATAGCAGGACTCAATGGACTGAATCATTTGCAGCTGTGGTAGTTTTCAGGCTTCTAAATTCTTAAACACCAAAATGATCAGTGGGTAAACGCAGTGAGACCTGGGTGAAGGAGAAGCACATGATCTGGCTGGTCCAGCCATACATCTTCTCCAACATTTATCATCTTTCTGTTTTGTCATGTTAACCAATCTGACAGGTGTGATGTGGTACCTCTGAGTTATTTGATTTGCATCTCTCTAATCAATAGTAATTTAGAGCATTTTTTTTCACATGACTATAGATAGCTTTAATTTTGTCATCTGAAAACTCCCTGTTCATATCCTTCAAAGGATTTATCAATTGAGGTATGATTTGTATTCTTGTACATTTGACTCAGTTCTGTTCTCAGTTCATATTTGAGAAATGATACCTTTATCAAAGACACTATGTCCAAAATTATTTCCTAGTTTTCTGCTTCCCTGTAATCTTGATTGCATTGTGTTTGTGCAAAAATTTTCAAATTGATGTAATCAAAATTATCCATTTTGCACTTCATAATATTACCTATCTCTCATTTGGTCAAAAATTTCTCCATTCTCCATAAATCTGACAAATACACTATTCCTCGCTTCCCTAATTTGTTGATATTACCGATCTTTATACCTATATCACCTATTCATTTGGACATTATTCTTGTGTAAAGTGTCAGACATTGGTCCATGCCCAGTTTCTGCCATAGTTATGCAGTTTTCCCAGAAATTTTTGTCAAACATTGAATTCTTGTCCCAGAAGCTGGGGTCCTATGTTTTATCAAACATTAGATTGCTTTGTTCGTTGACTACTGTGTCTTGAATATTCCATATTCCAAGGGTTTACCCTTCTGTTTCTTAGCCAGTACCAAGTGGTTTTGATGATTTCTGCTTTATAATACAATTTGAGATCTGGTAGAGCTAGACCACCTTACCTAGCATTTCTTTTCACTTGTTCCCTTGATATCTTGAACCTTTTGTTTTTCCAGATGAATTTTAGTTATTTTTTTCCTAACTCTAGAAAATAATTTTCTGGTAGTTTGATTGGGTTGGCACTGAATAAGTGAATTAATTTTGGTAGAGTTGTCATTTTTATTATATTAACTTGGTCTACCCACCAGCAACTGACGTTTTTCCATTTACTTAGCTCTGACTTTATTTGTGTGAGAAGTGTTTTGTAACTGTGCTCATATAGTCCCTGGGTTTGATTTGGCAGGTCGACTCCCAGATATTTTATAATGTCAATCATAGCTTTAAATGGGAATTCTCCTTCAATTTCTTGCTGTTGGGCTTTTTTTTTGTAATATATAGAAATACAGGTGTTTTATGTGGGTTTGTTTTGTAACCAGCAACTTTGCCAATGTTGTTTCCTATTTCAAGTAGTTTTTTTTTTTTTACTTGATTCTCTGGGATTCTCTAAGCATACCATCATATCATCTGCAAAGAGTGATAACATAGTTTCTTCTTTGCCTATTCTACTTCCTTCAATTTTTTTCTTCTCCTATTGCTACAGCTAGCATTTCTAATACCATACTGAATAACGGTGGTGATAATAGACACCCTTGCTTTAACCCTGATCATATTGGAAATGCATTTAGTTTATTCTCATTGCATATAATTCTTGCTGATGGGTTAGGTAGATACTGCTTATTATTTTATGGAAAGTTCCATCTATTCATATGCTCTGCAGTGTTTTCAATAGGATTGTGTGTTGTATTTTGTCAACAGCTTTTTCTGCATCTATTGAGATAATCATGTGCTTTCTATTCATTTTTTTGCTGATATAATCAATAATGCTAATAGTTTTCTTAATATTGAAACAGCCTTGCCTCCCTGGTATAAATCCTACCTGATCATAATATATTCTTCTCATGATAAGTTGCTGTATACTTTTGGCTAATGTTTTTAAAATTGTTGCATCTATATTCATTACAGAAATTGGTCTATAATTTTCATTCTCTGTTGTAGTTTTTCCTAGTTTATTTGCATCATAAAAAGAATTTGGTAGGACTCTTTCTTCTCTAATTTTCCCAAGTGATCTATATAGTATTGGAATTAGCTGTTCTTTAAAAGTTTGATAGAATTTCCTTCTAAATCAATCTGACCATGGAGATATTTTTCCTAAGGAATTAATTTATGACTTGTTCAATTTCTCTTCCTGAGATAGGGTTATTTAAATAATTAACTTCCTCTTCCGTTAATCTGGGCATTTTACTTTTTTAAAATAGTCATCCACATCATTTAGGTTGTAGAATTTATGGGCATACAATTGGGCAAAGTAACCTATAATTATTGTTATAATGTCCTCCTCATTGAAGGTTAGTTTGCCTTTTTCACTTTTTATATAGGCCTTTTGATTTTATTCTTTCTTTTCTTTTAATCAAATTGACCAACGTTTTATCAAATTTTTTAGATTGTTCATAAAACAAACTCTTAATTTTATTTGTTAGTTCAATAGTTTTCTTAATTTCAGTATTATTAATCTCTCCTGTGGTTTTAAGTATTTCTAATTTGGTATTTACTTGGGGATTTTGAAGTTGTTCGTTTTTGAGCTTTTCCAGCTGCATGCCCAGTTCATTGATCTCCTCTCTCTCTCTCTCTCTTCCTGTTTTATTCATGTAGACATTCAAAGATATACAACTTCCCTGAAGAACTGGTTTTGCAGTATCCCATAAGGTTTTGTAGGTTGTCTCATTATTGTCATTCTCTTGAATGAAGGTTTTGAATGTTTCTGATTTGTTTTTTAACCCACTCATTCTTTGGGAACGTATTGTTTAGTTTCCAATTAATTTTAGCTTTATCTTTCTATGGCCTTTGATTTGTTGTAATTTTTATTGCATTATGACCTGAAAAGGATGCATTGACTACCTAGATCTTTCTGCACTGGATTGTGAGGTTTTGATGGCCTAGTACATGGTGATTTTTGTGTATGTGCCATGTACCTCTGAGAAAAAGGTATATTCCTTTCTATCTCCATTCCCTTTTCTATCGAGATTTCTCATATCTACCTTATCCACAGTTTTATTCACTTCCTTAACTTGTTTCTTCTTTGTTTTGATGTTATATTTATCTTGTTCAAAGAGGGGAAGTTTGAGGTCAGCAACTAGTATGGTTTTACTGTCTGTTTCTTCCTGTAACTCCCTTAACTTCACCTCTAAGAATCTGGATGCTATGCCACTTCGAGCACGTATGTATAGTAATGATATGGCTTCGTTGTCTATGGGGTCTTTTAGCAGGATACCGTTTCCTTCCTTATCACTTTTGATTAGATCTATATCTGCCCTTCCTTTCTCTGAGATTAGAATTGCTACACCTGCTTTTTTTACATGAGATGAACCGCAATATATTCTGCTCCAACCTTTTACCTTTACCCTGTTTATATGCCAGGGTTCAAATATGCTTCTTGTAAACAACATATTGTTGGATTACAATATTTAATCCATTCTGCTATCCAACCCTGTTTTATGAGACAGCTCATTCACATTCACGGTTATGGTTACTCTCTGTGTATTTGTCTCTATCCTCTTTCCCCTTATTTATGCTTTTAAGTCTCCTTTCTCCCTTACCCTCTACTACAGATTTTAAATTTTTGACCACCACCTCTCTCAGTCTTCCCTCCTTTTAACCCACCTCTCTTTTACTCCCATTTTCCCTTACTACTTCCCTCCCGTTTGGCCTCCCCTCTCTATTCTTTTCCCTTTCTACTCCTTACTTCCTTCTCCTACTAGTTGCATTTCTCTACTTAACTGAGTTTATTTTTCCCTCTTTGAACACAATCAGATGAAAGTAACTCTCAATCAATTCTCATCTCCCTCCCCTCTTTCCGTCTATTATAATTTGTTTTTGTGCCTCTTCCCGTGATGTAATTTACCGTTTTCTGCCTTCTCCTTTTCATATCTCCCATTACAATCCCTTTGTACCCTTAAATTATATTTTTATCATTGCATCATTTACTTTATTCCCTCTCTCTCTGACAATATATATCCCCTTTATATATCATAATAAATATACAATTCTCAAGATTAACAAGCACAATATTCATTTTTTCGGGATGTAAATCATTACCCACATTGAGTAACAAGTTTCCCCCCTCCCTTTCATTTTTTATGCCTCTCTTGAGACCTACGTTTGAAGATCGAATTTTCTATTGAGTTCTGCCCTTTTCATCATGAAGACCTGGAAATCCCTTATTTCATTTAATGTCTATCTCCCTGTCTGAAGCACTATGCTCAGCGTTGCTGGATAATTGATCCTTCGTTGTAGTCCCAGCCCCTTTGCCTTAAGGAATATCATATTCCAATTCCTTCGATCTTTTAAAGTTGAAGGGGCAAGATCTTGTGTGATCCTGACTGTAGCTTCTCTATATTTGAATGGCTTTTTTTCTGGCTGCCTGCAGTATTTTCTCCTTCACTTTATAGTTCTGGAATTTGCCAATATTTTTCCTTGGTGTTTTATTTTGGGATTCCTTTCAGGAGGTGAACAGTGGATTCTTTCAATGACTGTTTTGCTCTCTGGATCTAGGAATTCTGGGAAGTTTTCCTTTGAGATTTCTTGGAAGATTATGTCCAAGTTCTTCTTTTCATCATGGCTTTCTTGTAGACAAATAATCCTTAGATTTTCTCTCCTGGATCTGTTTTCCAGGTCAGTTGTTTTTCTTATTAGATATTTTACATTTTCTTCTATCTTGTCATTCTTTAGATTTTATTTGACTGCTTCTTGATGTCTCAGAGAGTCATTATCTTCTATTTGCCTGATTCTAATTTTTATCAAATAGTTTTCTTCTGTTAACTGGTTCATCTCCTTTTTCATCTGTCCAGTTGTTCCTTTCAGGGAGTTCTTTTCTCTTGTAAGGTTTTATACTTCCTTTTCCATTTGTCCGATTTTCCTTCTACATTTTTCTATGATTTTTTTCATATTTTTAAAATCATTGGCCAGTTTTTCTTTTGGCTTTTAAAATCCTTCCTGAGGTCCTCCAAGAATTTTTACTTGACAGCAGTTCATATTCTCTTCTGAAATTTCAGGTGGGACTACAGTCTCAATGCTGACCCCTTTGATATTCGTGTTTTGGTCCTTGTCCGCATAGAAATATTCTATGGTTTTTTTTTCTTATCTCCTTTGCTTCCTACTTATGATGATCACCCTTTTCCTAGCTTTTAAAGTAGATCTCTGCTTCTGGGGCACAGAGAGCTCTGTCTCACGGTTCTTGTACCTAGAATTTGAGGCATGGTGTGTTGCAGCCTCTGTTTCTTTCAGTTAGAAGCTAAAATACTGCAGCTTACCTGGTCTTGAGCTTGCTGATGTTGGGAAGGCCAGGTGAGGTCTTTCTGGGTTTCCCTGGAGTTACATAGCTGTGTTATGTGTGGAGAGCGGTGGTCTGCACTCCTCTACTAAGCTAGAGAATAGGGAAACTCACCAGTTAATGATCCCATCTCTGCTACTGTCTTCCTGATTCCACTGGGGTGCTGAGGCATGCCTCGGGTCCTGGTGTTGGTAGGCTGTGGGCTCCACCCCCCTAGGTCTCAGGATCTCCTCCCAGTTTGCTGAAGTGGAACTATCAGGAACACCTTCGATTCTGCACTTGTCTCCTTCAGTTACAGCAAGAGGGACCTGCCTTTACGATTTTTCTAACCTCATAGGCTAAGAGACTGTTTACCCCTTTGACTGATCCCACTGTTCCAGGACTTTTTCCTGGGGAAATATTCTCTGGCCTCCTCAAGGTCAACAAGGGGAAAGAGAAAGCAATTACTAATCACTCCGCCATCTTGGCTCCACGCACTTTTAAGCACTCTTGTTGAAAACACCTGAGGTGAATTGAAAATTTGACTTTCAAATCCAAGAATCAAGAGAAGCATGAAAACGTATCCAGAAAAGAGAAATAATAGGACACTTATTAAGGTTGAACTGTTTATATTCTTACATAGAAAGATGATATTTGTACCTCATGAGACCTGTCTCAGTATTAGGATAGTAGGAGGAAACGTATATGTACAGATAGATAGATAGATGATAGATAGATACATAGAGGACCCAGGGTAAGTTGAATATGACAGGATGTTGTTTAAAAATAACATTGAGGGATGAGATAGGAATATATTGGGAAGAGAAAGGGAGAGATATAATGTGGTAACTCATCTCACATAAAGGAGACAAGGAAAAGATTTCACAATGGAGGAAGAAAAGGGGAATGTGAGAAGAAATGTGTGAACCCTACTCTTATTGAATTTGACTTAAGGAGGAAAGAATATACACACTGAATTGTGTATATTTCCCTACAGGAAAGTAAGGAGAAGGGGGTAAGAAAGGGTATAATAGAAGGGAGGACAGATTGGGGAAGAGAGTAGCCAGAAACAAACACTTCATAAAAGGGACGGGGTCAAAGGAGAAAATAGAATAATTGGGGGGGGAGATAGAGTGGAGTAAAATATAGTTAGTCTTTCACAACATCACTATTATGGAGGTATTTTACATAACTACAACCTACATTGAATTGCTTCCCTTCTCAATGAGGGTGGGTGGGAAGGAAATAAGGAGAGAATTTGGAACTTAATGTTTTAAAAACAAGTGTTAACATTTTACATGCAAATGTGAAATAAGATACACAGCCAAAGGGTACAGGAATCTATCTTGACCCTCATGAAAACGAAGGGTAAGGGGACAAGAAGGCGTGGGATGATAAAATGGAAAGTGACTAGAGGAAGGGTTAATCAGACTATACGCCATTTTGGGGTGGGAGAGGCAAAAGATGGGGAGAAAATTTGGAACTCAAAATCTTGTGGAAATGAATGATGAAAACTAAAAATAAGTAAATACTAAAAAAAACAATGATGTGAAGGCAGAGTTCAGAAAAAAAATCGGGACTTTAATAAACCAATGCTGAGGGAAGTGAGCAGAACCAGGAGTCTCTTTTATACAACAACAGGAGCAATGTGTAATGATTAACTATGATGGACTTAGTACTTCTCGGCAATACAATAATCGAAGACAATTCAAAAAACAAACAAACAAACAAACAAACAAACAAACTTGGGATGGAAAATACTATCTACATCCAGAGAAAGAACTCTTGAGTCTGCATGCAGATTTAGGTGTGCTATCTTCCCTTTTTTCTCTTTTTGTCTTTTGTGTGGTTTTTCACTATTGTCTTGATTCTTCTTTCACAACATGACTAATGTGGAAATATGTTTGACATAATTGTACATGTATATCCTATATCTGCTTGCTATCTTGGGTCTGGGAAGGGGAGGAAAGGAAAAATGAAAATTTGCAACTCAATATTTTACAGAAATGAATGTTGAAAACTGTCTTTACATCTCATTGGGAAAAAATAACATGCAATTAATAAAAATAGAAAATGATGGGAAAGCTCTCATTGAGATAGGATGATATTCTGAGTGAGAGTTCAACTGCAATAGGGAAAAAAGTAAAGATCTCCAATTAAATTCAAAAGTTCACTTTTACAAATATAAGACAGAATATGGTTTGACAACTGTTAATTTGAGGAAGGAAAAAAACTAGTAGATTATATTGGTTTTCAGTAGATTATATTAGTTGTAAGTCAGCAGTCGTGTAACATAGCAGTCAACAAAGATAGCATAATCTTCAATTTCATGAATAGATGTGTGGTGGAAGCAAAAAAAGGCTGGGGGGTGGGTGAGCAGTGATGATCCTACTCCATATAATCTGACCACGTCTGACTATATCTAGAGAATTGTATTCCATTCTAAGTGCCATATTTTGGAGATATTGACAAAGTGGTGAGGGGAGATGAAATTGTACCACACATACCTCACCTACTGGAAATGGAGTTATTCAGTATAAGAAGAAAATACCTGGCAATCAGATCACTCTTTTTTAAGTTTTTGGGAGTGAATCAGACTGAAGAAAGATTCATTATGTTTTGCTTTCTAGGAAACAGGTGGATTACTGGGAAACAGGTGGATGGTTTTTAATAAGGAAGCTTGGAATTTTGAATTTCTTATTAAAAAAAACCATTACGTTTCCCTAACAACTAGAACTCTTCAGCTATGTAATTGTCTGCTTTAGAAACCAATGACTTCATAAAATGGGGCCTGGATAGCCACTTCAAAGAATTCTAGCAACTTAGAAGCAGAAGAGACTTCAGAGGCATTTAGCACCTTCCCTCATGAAAAAGAATCACCTTTATAAAATTACAGATGAAAAGATGGGGGAATAAAGCTTTAAAAAAAAAAACTTTGAATGAAAGCATTTGTGAGAGAGGGGACAAGAATTCCAAAAGTAATGAACAGGAATAATGATGTTGATGCTTGGGAGGAGAGTGCTTCTTAACCCTTTCCATACTTGTTCATTTATGTGAGTGATTGGAAGAAACTTAGATGTAAAAGTAAATGGGAAAAGAACAGCAAAATTGTTTTGTGATTGACTTGGCTCCAATCTAGTCTGTTGTGATTCAAAATTATGAAAGTGTTAGTTATTTAACAGAAGCTAGAGTGATGTCTCTGACCAAGGGAGCCAAACCTAATACTTGTATGGGGATGAGGGAGAAAGGTGAAGCCTAAAAGTCAGTAGATTTTTAGGGTGACCTTGCTCTTTGGTCTAAAGAGCCCCACACCTGGGACTCAGCATTTCTTGCTCAGGACCTAGGAGCATATAAGTCAAGTCTTAGGGAATCTCTTCGGGGTAAAGCTCTCTTTTTGTTTTGCTTTGTTTTATTTTTAAGGCAGAATTAGTTAAAAGAACCTTTCAGTGGCCTAGTCACAGATTGCAACAGCGTATCATGAAGAAGAGAAGACTAGGTCATCAATACAAGCAATGAGACAACATCAGCACCCTGGCAGAGGTAGAAATGTGGAATGTCCTTCTTTGAATTATCTCCTGAACGATGCTTTGTTTATCATGACTACCAGTGTTGAGTATTCATGATGATACTGTTGTGTACATGTGATATTGTACCCCAGGGTCTTATGGCAGAGGGGGATTCATTATATTAGGTGGTTTCTATATATGCTGGATCTTTAAGTTACTTTTGTCCTATGACTGAATTCTGACAGAGACACACAGGAATTGAGGTCTCATGAGATATAATTTCAGGAATGTGAGATCACAGAATATTTTGACATCTAACATATTTGCACAAGATGAGTTGGGAGCATAGCCCAGAAAGGCAACACACGACCATGTAGAAAGATGGACCCAATAGCTCCAATTCCATCTTGCTCTTTAAGGTTGAGAAGTCACCTTTTCTGTATTATCTAATTTGATCTAAGTCTCTTGCTAATCCTTGGAGACCATTATGAGAGGATTAGAAGGGAAGGGTCTACCCTGCCCTCTATTTGTCAAGCATGTTATAACGTAGACTACATTATTAGAGTGAAAATTAAATTAAATGATCTCTGATGCCCCTTTCAAGTTTGAGATTCTATGATTCTCAGGAATGATATTTTCCATGAATGATATTCACTTGTCATAATTGTCTTGCATTGGTTCTAGCTCAAATTTTTAGTCATTTTCTAAATGCCTACAACAAAGCTTTTTGAAATTCCCAGGAACTGGTGGTTTAGCCATTGCCTACAGTGTAGTTCTCCAAGTTTGCCGCTATTTTTTCCCTCTTTCCTAGAAAACCACTCTGTGTATATACATGTGCTCTGTAGGCCTGACATCCAGTCATTTCCCTAGGGCAAACATGATGGATGATGATGCCTCTCCAGGAACATTAAAAACGCATTACAGTGTTAGCCCTATTAATAAGACATTATTCCAACGACACTCGACTTAGCCAGCACTTGAACACAAAGAAAACCACTTTTGTTCACACTCAAGAAAAATGGCCTCATTGAGGCTGATACAAGGAAGGCTTCCCTGCAGATTGACCTGCAGTTGCTAGGTGAGCATTTATATTACTTCATGGTGTACAAAGCAGAGGTCTCTTTCTTCATCCCTTTGTCCAGCCAAGCCTATCCCCTGCTGCTGACCATTCACCTGGGAAGGCATTGGGCTGACAGCAGTAAGCTCTCTGAAACAGGCCCACGTTCCCATTCTTCCTGTCCTCTACTAATGTGCATGGGTCAGAGAGAGGCCATTCTCAGTCAAGTGGAGCTTGGATTTTTGCACCCCAGAATGGATCCTAGAAACTAGCTCCTTTTTCTATTTCCCATTTCTTCTCTTCCATGGAATTGCAATTGCTAAGTTAGCTCCATTTCTTGTAACACTTTTCATAAAGTTCTAGGTCCAAGGTCACATCTTATGCACTTCCCCAGGTCCTCATTTAGGATGTTGTCTATTTTTCCAGTATTTCTTCATAGCTGTCCATTAAGGATGTCCATTGAGGATGGCTGAGGTTCATCCCTCTGTTCCCTGTTTCCATCAGTTTCAGACTCTAAGAACCAGCAGGCACTCATGAAATCACCTAGTCACTGAGCTTGGAAGGAAAAATGCCTCCTTAAATTGTACTTCACAACAGGGGAGACAGTTCTCATCTGCAGACTGCCAGTGAGGAAGAAATCTCTCACTGTCTCTGGCAATTCTTCTAAAGAGAGTTTTTGAATCTTCTTACATAGATCCACCACATGCCCTTTCTGTAACATCCCCATTGCCCCATCTATTGGTTCCTTGTACCAGGCTGAGTAAGTAACTCCCTTCCTGGTACCAGCATCTCCACACTGTTGCATTTTAGGAGCAAGGGAGAGAATGGCCATCTTCCTCTTGATTTTCTTCCTCCTACTTGCATTTGTAAATGGAAATTTGCTGGAAAATTGCTCATTATTAATCCTCAGCTACTTCCTGAAAACAACAAAAAAGAAGAGCCCTGTATCCTACTTCAACTACAGGACCTTTTCACTATTCATTTTAACTGGAGTCAGGCTTCGATATTCTTTTCTTAAAGCTTTGGATGACTCAGTTGGGATTCCATCAGAAACAGGACATTTTGCCATGATGTTATTCAAGCATAATGACCTCATAATAAAATTATAGAAAGATTATAAATGACTAAGACTTAATAATTGACTTAATGAAATCATCTTATAACTGACATTTACATAGTCATTTATGTTTTATGAAACTTTTCATATAGGTTACTTCATTTAGACTTCAAAACAACCAAAAGAGAGATATTGCATTATTATCTCCGTGTTTTCACAGAAAAGGGAAATAGGATTCAGAAAGGTTAAATGATTTGTTGATGGTCAAAAATAAATCATTCGTCCCTAAGTCAGGTAAGTTATTCACTATACCACACTGCCTTTATACTTTCTTATTTCTAACATTACCACAGATCATCCATGCTTTCATACAAGTTGCATGGGCACAAATGCATATAATGGGTTTAAGCAATAACATAATACATATATGGGGGAGGAAATGTTCTGCTCTAAAATGAAGCGAAGCTGAGTGTTGACCTCTGAACTCTCCTTTGGGGGTAGAAAGGCATGAATTATCATGAATTGATGCTTCATAGACAGATTCATATTTCCCTGAGCCACTTCAGGAGAGAAAATTTCCTAAAGGTAGGAGACATGTTTTGTCATTGCCAAAATTTTGCCCTGGAGGAAGTTACCCAGAGACTAATGGCCATGCCACCTTGAAAGTTAATTAAGTTATGTCTAAATGGATAAGTTCATTATGGAACTCTCTTGAGACTTTGCTGTCTGAAGACCCTCGGTAAGACAACAAGAGAACAAATCTTACCTGGGAGGGGGTAAGGGGAGAGAATAGCAGAGATGATGGACATTGAAACAGAGGGAGAAATCTTAAAAGTGGTCATTCTCAAGGAAAACTCATAAATGAGCTAAATGCAAGAAATGTGAAACATTAGTCGGGTGCCATACAGGACTGATGGGAAGGGGCACTCATTGCCTCAATAATATTATAGTATTGGCATCTCCAACAATTCAACTTAGATGGATAGAACTAAAAAGTTACATATGTTTTGTGGGACAATCCAGTTGAGGATCAGATTGAATAATTATATTGATTCCACATGTGGCTATTGAAGTAGTAGTTGCTTGGTTGTCAGTCTCATCAGTGAGGACATCAAACCTCATAAAAGGGACAGGATTTGCTGAAAGTCATTCAGAGACATCTAGCTAACACAGTGGAGAGAAAACTGGAGGTGGAGTCAGGAAGACCTACATTCAAATCCAGACACTAGCTGTGTTACCCCTGGCAAAGTCATTTAACCTCTGTATGCCTCAATATCTCCTGTAAAAGGAGAATAATAACTGCATATATCTACCAGCTTTGCTGTGAAGACAAAATGAGATGGGAATTATAAAGTACTTTGCAAGCCTTATAAAGCTAGATATTATAATTGGCATTATTATTAAGTACAATTTAAGTTCAGGTGAATCCATCATCATTTTCACAATCATCACCATCATAACCATCATCATCATCTTCAGAAAGCCATAGGTCTAATACAAAATGGATTCAGTGAAAGATTCTTATAAGGGATTTGGAAATCACCACACTTTCTTAAAAGTAAGGCATAAAGGGACAGGAAAAGGCCTATTCTTAAAATGAGCACAGAGGTGTCAAAGGGACATGTCTGCTTTGTGAATATAGTCCTGTTTTCTCAGCCACATGCGGCATCACTGGCACTACCATTCCAGGAAACTTTGATATTTTCAAATTACTTTAGGAACATGGCAGCGTTTACATTTGCTCGCGTGGGCCCTCATTGGAAATCTTGGTTTTCCCATTTTTATCCTTAATAGGTCAATGACACACTACAGAAATAAAAAGCAATTCCCTTAAAATAATTGTCTTCAAATATCCTAAGATATTCCTTCTCATTGCATCTTTATTGAAACTGTTCGTGTATGCCAAAACTAAGTTGTTTTTTTAATGCAAAGTTACATGTGTAATGATGTAAAGAAGACTACAGTGGAGTAATTGCATCCAATGACTAACATGGTAGCATGGAATACAGAAGGCAAGGTGATCCCAGTAAATATGGAAGTTTTGGACAATCCATGATGATCAGACGTTCTGTTTCAGATATCGTCCTTGAGATTGATATAATTATAGGATTTAGAAATAAGAGAATGGGAACCATGTTTACTAAACAAGTCAATCTTCCTGAGAATCCAGTTGATTAGAAGCTTAAATTATGAGAACACACATTAATGACACACTGCTTGACTCTACTTATTTCCCATGTGCTTCAAAACAGTAAGGTGACTCTTCACCTTAGCAGACTCCCACTGTTGAAGTATTATGATCCTAGTCATTTTATGAAACACAGACATCCAGGGAAAGAAATTCATGTAGTTTATTCCAGGCATCCTTTCCCTGCTCCTGGTGGAATCAGTCATTTATACCCTGCCAGGTCTGGGCAGTGTGACAGAGATAATGAAAAATAGAACTTGGACTTCAGGAACCGACATAAGATGTAGGAGAAGGAAGAGACTTCCAGTTCATCATCAAGTTCATTCGCCTGCCTCTACTGCACTAAAAATCCCAACAAGATCTATAAAATTTACTCCTAAGAAAGCAACTACTGGAGCAGGCTGAAGATCATGCCACAGGTTTTTACAACCGACTATGCAAAGTTTTCCAATGACAGTCCCACTTATACATCATGAGCCTATTTTGATGGCTCCAGTATCTACTCATGGTGGGCACTCCTTCCAGTAGTTGAGATTTCTCTCTATTCACACATCCTTGAGAATCATGATTGTATCCTGCTGCAAATCTTCAAAAAACTAGAATTTTAGAGACCTTAATTCTTTGTAATTCTTAACATTGTATGAACACGAATAAAGTACATAGATTGTCTACTTGAAAAAGTCAAGAGATTAAAGAATGCCTCTTTTCTCGCCTATGATAAAGAATTAGATAAACTCATTCTATTAGCACTTATAACTTAGAGATACATAATAATAATAAGAATAACTAGCAATAACTACTTAAAATTTATATGTAGAACTTATTACGCGTCAGGCACTATGATAAGGGCTTTACAATTATTGTCTTTTTCGATAATAATGCCCAATTACCAAGGGATGGGGACTTTTTCAGGAGACGAGCATCGAAGTCTCACACTAGTTCTTCTACAGTTAAGAATAGTCACTCATTCAAAAAATATTTATTAAGCAACAATGTGCCAAGAACTGTTATATGAGCTGGGGAATTAAAAGAAAAGAAAACTGTTGACATTTCAAGGAATTCACTTCCTAATTGCGGAGACCAACTGCAAACAACTATGTTCAAACAAGACATATGCATGTGTGTATGTATGTATGTATGTATGTATGTATATTTGTATAAGATTGGTAGGAATCCTAGAGTACATGCAATAGTTTTAAAGGAATACTTGCTGAAGAATGTGAGATTTTAGCTGACATTTAAATTTCCAGGGAAGTCACAAAGTAGGAATAATTAAGTAAAGTATTCTAGCCATAGAATACGGTCAGTGAAAGGGCATGGAGTTGGTTTTTAGAATGCCTTGTGTGAAGAACAACAAGAAAGTCAGTGTCACTGGAAATCAGAGTATTACTAGAGGGAGTGCAAGATATAAGAAGCCTAGAAAAGTATTAAGGGAACAAGTTTTAATGGGTTTTCAAAGGAAATAGAGACGTTTGCATGCAATACTAGAAGCGATGGGGATGGGACAAGGTGAAGTTAGTGAATTCAAGCATGTATTTTAGGGAGATTGATTTGGCAATAGAATGGAGGCTGGACAGGAGTGAAGAGAGAAAAGCAACAACCTAGGCAGGATGCACCAAGGTTATTGCAGGTTTTTTTTAATTAAATTATTTTATTTGTTTTCAATGTTCTACAATCACTTCCATATATCTTGGGTTTTTTCCCCTCCCTCTCCCTCCCTGAGACAGTATAAAATTTTATATCCATTCTACACGTATATTCCTATTAAATACATTTTCACCTTAGTCATGTTGCATAGAAGAATTAAAGTGAAAGGGAGAAATCATAAAAGAAAACACAAAATCATACAAAAGAAAATGGTGTGCTTCATTCTGAGATCGAATTTCATAATTCTTTCTCTGGATGTGGAAGGCATTTTGACTCAAGTCCACTGGGAAATTTTTGAAGTCCTTGCATTTCAATGAAAGACTAAGTATACTAGAAAAATTCCTCGCATGCTGTGGTTGTTACTGTGTACAGTGTTCTTCTGGTTCTGCTCCTTTCACTTAGCATCAGTTCATATACGTCTTTCCAGGCTTCTCTGAAGTCTTCCTGTTCATCATTTCTTATAGCACAATAGTATTCTATTACATTCATATAAACAATTTATTCAGCCATTTCCCAATTGATGGGCATCCCATTAATTTTCAGTTTTTGGCCACCAAAGAGAGCGGCTATAAATAATTTTGCACATGTGGGACTCCTTCCCATTTTTATGATCTCTGGGGCCCTGGAAGTGGTATTGCTGGGTCAAAGGGTATGCAAATTTTTGTAGCCCTTTGAGCATAGTTCCAAATTGCTCTCCAGAGTGGTTGGATCAGCTCACAGTTCCACCAAAAATGAATTAGTGTTCCAACTCTCCCACATTTATCATCTCTGTTTTGTCATTTTAGCCAATCTGACAGGTGTGATGTAGTATCTCAGAGTTATTTTGAATTGCATCTCTCTAATCAATAGTGATTTAGAACATTTTTTTAATATCACTATAGATAGCTTTAATTTATTCCTCTGAAAACTGCCTGTTCATATCCTTTGACCATTTGCTAATTGGGGAATGACTTGTATTCTTGTATGTTTGACTCAATTCTCTACGTATTTCAAAAATGAGGCCTTTATCAGAGAGTACCTGAAAAAAATCCTTTCCCAGTTTTCTGCCTCCCTCCTAATTTTGATTGCAATGGATTTGTTTGTGAAAAACTTTACAATTTAATGTTATCAAAATTGTCCATTTTGCATTTCATAATGTATTCTATCTCTTGTTTAGTCAAAAGTTGTTGATGACAGTTTTAAAGCAGAGACACGGCCATGTACAGGAGATATTACGGAGTTACAGTAGCCATCATTGGGAAATAGGGTGAATTGGGTGGTAGGGAGAGAGAGTGAAGAGTTTAGGATGACATCTAGTTTGTGTGGCTGAATGACTGAAAGAATGGTGGTAACCTCAATAGCAATAGCCAAGTTCACCAGATTTTGGCGGGGTAAAGCTCATAAGTTCAGTCTCATGCATATTGAATTTAAGGAGTGGACAAGAAATTGTAATGGTAATTTAAAAGGGAAGATCTTTCCAATTAATTAATAAACCCATGTGACCTATTTGGGTCACATGGAAGTCTGAGTCACATGGAGCCTGGAATGGGAGGAGTTTACTGAATGAGTAGAATAGGAAAGTTGGAACAGGAAAAGTAGAACAAGAAGAGGCAGAGCAGTGTTGAGAGGAAGTTGCTCAAAGCGCAATTAGAGTTAGGAAGGATGCAGGCAAGCAGGTAGCTGACTAGCATAAGTGAAAGAGCTTGTTTCTGATTTTGTTTAAGGGATTCTACCTGTGATTTGTTTCAGGGAGTTGTTTTATGGAAATCCTAGTGGGAAAAAAGCTTGAGGATGGTGTTGTCCTCAGCATTGTTATTGGGTATAGATTTTTGTTACTATGATGTATTTGGATTTCTGGTGTCTGGGTAAATGTTTGGGTTCTGTTTTCCATGGGGAGAGTCTGTTGTATTTTGCAATTCAGAATTGTTCCAGGATATTCATGGCTGCCATGTCCACTGTGAATATTGCATTGGTCCTATAGAAATCCAGTTCAAGATATCTAATAGTTACAGTCCTGGACATCAGGGTTGACAAATCCCTAAGAATCTTCACTTCAAAAATTAAAATGGAATACATGAATTTTGATGAAATAATCAGACACAATAGTTTAGAGGGAGAAGAAAAAAAGAGAGAGATTATGGGAGCCATAGAAAGGAGGTACCACATAGCTGAAAATCTATCAGTTGAGACTCAGAAGAGGCAATCGGATTCACAGAAGGTGAATCAGGAGTGAGGAGTAAGAAAATAAGAAACATAAATATGAGCATTGAAAATAAATTCATTTGTTTCTCTTGTTAATTCTTAATTAAGTTGTGGCAGAGATGGTTAAAGTTA
This sequence comes from Potorous gilbertii, assembly GCA_028658325.1. Lineage (NCBI taxonomy): Eukaryota > Metazoa > Chordata > Mammalia > Diprotodontia > Potoroidae > Potorous > Potorous gilbertii. Next base: position 33,843 of record JAQQSK010004875.1, read on the forward strand.
TATCACAAAGCCTAACCCTCTCAATGTAATAGAACATGAGGATTGCCCAAGTCCTCAGAAACATCCCCCATATATGTCCTGTCAGATGTACCCAATTGAATACAGAATTCCAGAGAAAAATAAGGGTATATAAGAAGGTTTTCTTAAGTGAGCAATGTGGGAAAATAGAAGAAAACAATAAAATGAGAAAGCTAAAAACTCTTTTCAAGAAAATTACAAATATTAGGAGAATTCAGCATACAAAAATGGGCTTGATGAAAAACAAAAATATGGCAGGGTCTTAAAAGAAATATGATAGATGAAGTGGCAAAATTAAGCAGAATTATACAAGAAAGATCTTATCATTGATTACCAAGATGGTGTGGTGACTAATCTAGTCAGTCATACTGGAGAATAAGGTTAAATGGGCAATAGAAAGTATTATTAACAATAAGGCTAATGGAGATGATGGAATTCCAGCTGAGTAATTTGGTTTTTTTGTTTGTTTGTTTATTTGGTTTTTCTCTTTTCTTTTTTATAAATTTATTTATTTAACTTTTTTAACATTCATTTTCACAAGATTTTGGGTTCCAAAATTTTCTCCTCATTTGTCCCCTCCCCCCTCCCCAATACACTGGACATTTTAATTACCCATATCACCAATCTGCCCTCCCTTGTTTCATCCCTCCCTTCCCTCACCCCATCTTCTCTTTTGTCCTCAAGGGCCAGATAACTTTCTATAACCCATTACCTCTATTTCTTATTTCCTAGTAGCAAGAACAATACTTAACACTTGTTGGTAAAACTCTGAGTTCTAACATCTCCCCATCCCCCCCTCCCCGCCCATTCCCTTTGGGAAGGCAGGCAATTCAATATACGCTATATCTGCGTAGTTTTGCAAATGACTTCCATAATAGTCGTGTTGTGTAAGACTAACTATATTTCCCTCCATCCAATCCTGCCCCCCATTGTTATTATTCTCTCTTTTGATCCTGTCCCTCCCCAAGTGTTGACTTCAAATTGCTCCCTCCTCCCATTACCCTCCCTTCAATCATCCCCCCCACCCTGCTTATCTCCTTCTCCCCCACTTTCCTGTATTGTAA
>JAQQSK010004876.1:0-17017 GCA_028658325.1 Potorous gilbertii
CAGGAGGTTGCTATATTCCTTGCCTACTGTGTCTTGAGTGCCAAGTCTATTCCATTTGTCTACCCCTCTGTTTCTTAGCCAATACCAAGTGGTTTTGATAATTGCTGCTTTATAATACAATTTGAGGTCTGGTAGCGCTAGGCCCCCTTCCCAAGCATTTCTTTTCATTAATCCTTTTGATATTCTGGATCTTTTGTTCTTCCAAATGAATTTTGATATTATTTTATCCAGCTCTAGAAAATAATTATCTGACAGTTTAATTGGTATGGCATTAAATAAGTAAATTAATTTGGGTATAATTGTCATTTTTATTATATTAGCCCAGCCTATCCATGAACAACTGATGTTTTTCCACTTACTTAAATCTGACTTTATTTGTGCAAAAAGTGTCTTGTAATTGTGTTCATATAGTCCCTGGGTTTGTTTTGGCAGAGTTAATCTCTTTCTAAAGGGGCTATTTTCCTCAGCACTTTATTGGTTCTCCTTTAGTCAGCTGCTGACTCACTTTTCAAGCTCTTCTATGGCCTGAGTCATTTCATATTCATTTTGAAGGTACTGGAGACAGAAGCCTTGACTTCCTCTGACATAATGCATTGTTCCTCCCCATCTGAAAGGATGGAAGGAGATACTTGTTCACCAAGAAAGTAACCTTCCATGGTCTTATTTTTTCCCCTTGTTTGAGCATTTTCCCAGCCAGTTACTTGACTTCTGAATCCTTTGTCAAGAGGAAAGTCCTAGTGCTCCTTTCTCGCCAGGACCTTGTTCATGGCTGAGATTCAGATCAGCTGCTCAATTCCCCCAGAAGTTTTAAGCTGAACCACTAGGACAATAGACTCAAACTGCTTCTGCAGCCACCATAACCTCCCACCATACACTGCTGTTGCTACCATCACCTCTGCCACCACCTGGGGCCAGTGCTGGGGGAACCCCGCTCCCTTCTTGCCCAGCTAGGAAAACTCTCCCACACTGACCTTTGAAGCTTTCTTCGTTGCTTATGGGTTGAGGGATCTGGGACCCTCCCTGCTGGATATTCTTCCCTAGAGGCCTGATCCTGTCCTGTTCCTCCCTGTGCTTCATGGCCAGGGCTGGGCTCCACTCTGCTCAGTGTCCCATGGGATGGATCTTTTCTGTTGGCCTTCCAGGTTACTTTTGGCTGGGAATCTTTTTACTTTGTAGTTCTGTGACTTCTGCTGCTCTAGAATTTGTTGAGAGTCATTTTTTACAGGTATTTTGTGGGCCTGGGAAAGCGCTAGAATATATGCATCTTTCTGTTCTGTTATGTTAGCTCTGCCCCCTGTTCTGAGCTTTTAAAAATATTTATTTCCTTATAGGCTTTTTTACTCACCATTTTTCTTTAAAAAATAGATTTTTGTTGATATTGCCTATTGTATATTTTCTGGATTAATCAAATCATTTTTATAACATATTTTATTAAATGAATGAGAAAGCATTTATTAATTTTTTATTATGTGCAAGACACAGAGCTAAGGACTAGAGATACAAATATCAATAAGTAAGGACTTCCTTAAAGTAGCTTTCTTTTAAAATGTAAATTTATTTATTTAAGTTTTCAACATTCATTTTCACAAAATTTTTGGTTCCAAATTTTCTCCCCATTTTCCTCTCCCCACCCCAAAATGCAGAGCATTCTAATTGCCCCTATCACCAATCTGCCTCCCCTTCTAACATCCCTCCTTCCCTTATCCACATCCTCTCTTTTGTCCTGTAGGGCAAGATTACTTTCTGTACTTCATTACCTGTATTTCTTATTTCCTAGTAGCAAGAACAATACTCAACAGTTGGTCCTAAAACTTTGAGTTCAGACTTCTCTTCATCCCTCCCTCCTCACCCATTCTCTTTGGGAAGGCAGGCAATTCAATATAGGCCACATATGTGTAGTTTTGCAAATGACTTCAATAATGTTTGTTTTGTGTAAGACTAATTATATTTCTCTCCATCCTATCCTGCCCCCCATTGCTTCTATTCTCTCTTTTGATCTTATCCCTCCACAAGAGTGTTGACTTCTGATTGCTCCCTCCTCCCACTGCCCTCCCTTCTAATGTCCACCCCACCTTGCTTATTCCCTTCTCCCCCACTTTCCTGTGTTGTAAAATATGTTTTCATACCAAAATCAGTGTGCATTTTATTCCTTCCTTTAGTCGAATGTGATGAGAGTAAGCTTCATGTTTTTTCTCTCACCTCCCCTCTTTTTTCGACCACTGAAAAGTCTTTTACTTACCTCTTTTATAAGAGATAATTTGCTCCATTCCATTTCTCCCTTTCTTCTCCCAATATATTTCTCTCTCATCCTTTAATTTCCTTTTTTTAAGATATGCTCCCATCCTATTCAATTCACCCTGTGCTCTCTATCTCTCTGTCTCTGTCTCTGTCTCTCTCTGTCTCTCTCTCTCTCTCTCTTTCTCTCTCTCTGTGTAATCCCACCTACTACCCAGATACTGAAACAAATGTTCAAGAGTTACAAATATTGTCTTTCCATGTAGGACTGTAAATAGTTCAACTTTAGTAAGTCCCTTATGATTCTCTCTCCTGTTTACTTTTTCTTCCTTCTCTTGATTCTTGTGTTTCATTAAAATTGTTTATTCTGGATCTATTTTCTGGGTCAGATGTTTTTCCAATGAGATATTTCACATCATCTTCCATTTTTTCATTCTTTTGGTTTTGTTTTGTGATTTCTTTGTTTCTCATAAAGTCATTAGCCTCCATCTGTTCCATTCTAATTTTTAAAGAACTATTTTCTTCAGTGAGCTTTTGAAGCTCCTTTTCCATTTGGTTAGTTCTGTTTTTTTTAAGCATTCTTCTCCTCCTTGACTTTTTGAATCTCTTTTTCAAATTGAGTTAGCCTATTGTGTTATTTTTTTTCAACATTTTTTTGGGTCTCCTTTAGCAATGTGTTGACCTGCTTTCCATGCTTTTCTTGCATCTCTCTCATTTTTCTTCCAAATTTTTCCTCCACCTCTCTTATTTGATTTTCAAAATCCTTTTTGAGCTCTTCCATGACCTAAGACCATTGGATATTTATTTTGGATGTTTGGGATACAGAACTCCTGACTTTTATGTCTTTCTCTGATGGTAAGCATTGTTCTTCCTCATCCAAAAGGATGGGAGGAGATATCTCTTCAAAAGGAAAGTAATCTTCTACGGTCTTATTTTTTCCCTTTTTTGGTCACAGCTATGAAGAAGAAGCAGATTAAGACAAAAATAGTGAGGAAGAATAAAGTAAGTGAAAAATATACTTTTATCTGCATCCCGAATCTATCAGTTTTTTATCTGGATATGGATAGTGTTTTCCTTCATGAGTACTTTGTATTTGTCATGGATCATTGTGTTTCTGAGAAAAGCTGAGTCATTCATAGTTGACCATCATACAATATTGTTGATAACTATGTACGATGTTTTCCTAATTCTACTCATTTCCTCTTGCATCAGTTTGTACAAGTATTTCCAGTATTTTCTGAAATCTGCTTGCTCATCATTTCTTAATAAAAAAATTGTACTCTGTTGTATTCTTATGCCAAACTTTGTTCAGTCATCCCCACATTGATGGTCATCCCCACAATTTCCAATATTTTGCTGCCATGATAAAGGCTCTTATTTTTTGTATGTGTAAGTCATTCTCTCCCTCCTTTTTCATCATCTCTTAGTGGTATTGCTGGATCAAAGAGTATGCAAAGTTTCATTTTCTCTGTACATAAAGTTCCAAATTGCTCTCCAGAATGTCTGGATCAGTTCAAAACTCCACCAAGAATGCATCAGTGTCCCACTTTTCCCACATACTCTCCAACATTTATCATTTTCCTTTGTTTTTTCATTTTAGTCAATCTCATAGGTATGAGATGGTATCTCAGAGTTATTTTAATTTATATTTCTCTGATCAAAAATGATTTAGAGTACTTCATTATATGCTTATAAATAGCTTTGATTTCTTCATCTGAAAACTGCCTGTTCATAATCTTTAACCATTTATCAGTTGGGAAATGGTTTGTACTCACAAATTTGAGTCATTTCTCTATATATTTGAGAAATGAGACCTTAATCAGAAGTACTTGCTATAAAATTGTTTCTCAAGTTTCTGCTTTCTTTCTAATATTGGTTGCATTAGTTTTATTGGTACAAAAGTTTTTTTAATATAATGTATTAAAATGATCTATTTTACATTTTGTAATTCTCTCTATTTCTTATTTGGTCATGAATTCTCCCCTTCCTCATATATCCAACAGGCAGACTTTTTCTTCGTCCTCCAATTTGCTTATGGTGTCACCCTTTATGTTTTAATCATTCACCCATTTTCACCTTATTGTGGTGTAGTGGCAAGCACTCCGACACATGCAAGATGGCCTGCTAGTACAGGTCCCTAGGCTTGCTTTTCTCAAGGGAAAGCAAGTTTTGAGGGGTCAATAATATTCTTTAATTACATTCACCAGAAGAGAAAATATAAGCACAGGATAAAGACCAACAGATAAGGTTTCTAACTGTCTGACCATAAGCAATACACACATCAGAGATCAACAGACAGATTTCGTTTGTCTGATCATTGTATACATGCATAGTTACCAGTGAGTGAAATGCCGCCAATATCTAGGTTTTCAAATCTGGTTTGGGGGGGAGGAGTGGGTCCTTAATGGATACCCAGAGTCTCATCTTGCATAGGAACCTTCTTCCAAAGAGTAAATTCCCAAAGCAAGACCTAACCTCAGAGTATATATACTCTTTTCAGAGCCTGAGAGCAGGACCCTTGTAACCCAATGCCTCATTAGCAATTATCAATAGGTATGGACATTCTTACACAACAAGCTTCCCCTAATCTGAGACCTATTAATAGACAGGGAAGATTTTTTAAAAATTACATTAACATAAATCTCATGAACATTACACTTGGTTTATGCTGTGAGATATTGATCTGTATCTAGTTCACGTCCTATTATTTTCTAGCTTTTCCAGAAGTTTGGTCACATAGTGAGTTCATATCCCAGCACCAAGAGTCTTTGGATTTATCAAACGCTAGATTACTATGATCATTGACTCCTGTTCCTTAAGTACCTAATGTATGCCACTGATCCATCACTTTATTAGTCTCAGATAGCTTTGATGATTTCTGCTCTATAATGTAGTTTGAGATCTGGTAGTGCTGGGCCACCTTCCTCTGCATTAGTTTTTTTTTTTCAATGATTCCCTTCATATTCTTGATCTTTTGCTCTTCTAGATGAATTTTGTTGTTATTTTTTTCCAGCTTTACAAAATATTTTTTGACAGTTTGATTGGTACAGAACTAAATAAGTAAATTAGTTTAGGCAGAATTTATTATATTCACTCAACCAACCCACAAGCAACTGATATTTTTAGTTATTTAGATCTGACTCTATTTCTGTGAAAAGTGATTTGAAATTGTGTTCATACAGTTCCTGGGTGTCTTGGCAAGTACACTTTTATATTTTTTATAGTTTTTTAAATGGAATTTCTCTATCTTTTGCTGCTGGTTCATATTGATAATTTATGTGAATTTATCTTATTTCCTGCAACTTTGCTAAGGTTGTTAATTATTTAAAGTAACTTTTTAGTTGATGCTCTAGGATCTTCTAAACAAATATTTCATCATATCATCTCCAAAGAGTGATAGTTTTGTTTCCTAATTGTCTATTCTAATTCCTTCAATTTCTTTTTCTTCTCTTATTGCTATAACTAAGATTTCTAGTATTAAATTAAATAATAGTGGTGATAATGGATATCCTTGCTTTACCCCTGGGCTTGTTGAGAAAGCTTCTAGCTTATCCCTATTATATGTAATGGTTGCTGATGGTGTTTTACATATTGCTTATCATTTTAAGGAATGTTCTCTTTATTCCTAATCTCTCTAATCTTTTCAATAGGAATGGGTATTGCATTTTGTCGAAAGTTTCTTCAGCATGAATTAAGATAATCATATGAGTTCTGTTGATTTTATTATTGGTATGGCGAATTATGTTGATAGTTTTCCTGATACTGACCCAATTCTATATTCCTGGTGCAGATTCTACCTGATCATTGTGTATAAATCTTGTGATATAATACTGTAATCACCTTGCTGTTATTTTGTTCAAAATTTTTGCACTGATATTCAGTACAGAAAGTGGTATATTATTTTCTTTCTCTGTTTTAACTTTTCCTGGTTTAGGTTTCAGCTCCATGTTTGTATCAAACATTAACTTTTGTAGAATTGCTGGGGTTAGAGAACCACATACTTATCTACCTGTGAACAATAAACATTTTAACTCATGATTCTTCTCAAAACTCATCCATGATCTTAGTTATTTTAATAATGAGGTAAAAATATTCATTTTAAATTTGCTATGGAATATAGTTCAAGATGTTGGCCTAAGACTAACTTCAATGCCCTGATATATGCTATTTTATTTATATCTCTTTTTTTTGAAGTGTTAGTGATGGATTATAATGTTCTCTTTTCTTGTCTGTTATAGGACTGTTAATAATTCACATTTAAAGTTAAATTACCTTCATGTTTTCTTCTTTTTGGGTCTCTAGTATGCCTTTTATAATTTAGGATTTTTTTTATTATCCTTCCTACTTTAAATCCGTATGTGTGCTCTACAATCAATCTGCTTATTCTATATTAATAGAACTCTTCTCACAAGTTCTCTTTACCCTCAACTCAACTACAGTTTGCCTTTTGTCAAACTTTTCCCTGGTTTTGGAGTTTTTCTTATTGCTTTAAAAAAATATTCCACCTTTTTCTTTATTTATCTAATCATCTCCCTTTTCAACTTTTTTCCACACTCAGTTAATTGCCTAATTTAAAATCTTATCTATTCTCCTCCCCTCAAATTGTTTTGTTTGCTATTTTTTCTTTTTCTATGACTTTTACTAAGAAGAATATTTTTTACTTTGTTCTATCCATTAATTCTTTTTCCTTGCTGACTTCCTGAATCCATTCTTTAATATATGATTTAATGATCTATAAACCTACAGATTTTTCATCCTCTTTTTTCTCCTATGGAATCAAAACTTCTCAAGCACCAGGCTTGAATTTCCTTTTCTAATCAATTTCTATGTTATTGTAGATTTTTCTCCCTTTCCCCACTTTCTTGTTTTGCTTTACTCATAAAAGCTTAAATTAGTGAAGGACATAATGACAAAGAATTGTCCCATGGTAAAGATTTCCCTGTGTCTCTAGTCATGTATCCCAATAGTAAGAGGAAAGATCAATAATCAATGTCCTGAGTGCTTTACTTTGCTAATCATTTATTAGCTACAGTCATTTAATGGGATAAGAAGCAATTGTGTGCTAAGTAAGAGTATAGTCCTGGGTGAAAATCTGCATAACTGAAACCATGATGTAGTTCCAGAGAAATGCTTCTGTGATTAAGCAACATAGGTATCATAAAGTATGTATCTTAAGTATCTTAATAATCATTCCTATACATTAAACTTTATGTTAAAATGGTGAAGTAAGAAAGTGTAAAGGTGTTTGATGAAGTAAGAAAGCCCGATAAAGGGCTGAGACATCATTAAAAGAATTAAAGTAAGATGTCATAGAAAGAATAAAATTAGGACATAAATCCCTGCAAAATGTAATCTTGTACCATACATAAATCAGTTTCTAGGGTACTTTCCTGCACCATAAATGAATCAAAAGTCCAATAAATAACTATGAATTTTGTATCTTGGGGTCTCAAACCATACTGAGTGGATTGTAACCCAACCTTTTTTTCTCTTAATAAAAGTTGATTTCTTTTCTGAGAAAGGCTTCCCAATTGCTTTTCTTACACAGTTCTATCCTTTGTTTTCCACATGATCATTTGTTTTTCCATTTGTCTTGCAATTTTCCTCCACCTCTTTCACTGTTGCTTTATTCCAGGATCTTTGATTTCCTTTCTCTGTGGAGAAACAGTATTTGTGGAGTACAACACTATCTCAGAGGAGATGGTCTACTTATATGCCAAGTCCCCACAAATTGGAGTAATTGTAAGATCCTATTCTACTATCACAGAATTTTTAACTTCCTTCATGGTAGTCTTTTTAAGGGGGAGGTAGATCTTCTACTTTAGTTTTGGTTTGGTTTCCTTGCCCTTGTTTCAATCACTTCATTTCCCACCTCTTCCATTGTTTGTTTTAGCTCTTCTTATGGCTGAGAAATGAGAAGGGCTAGCTTGCCTTTTTTTTTCATCCAAGGTTTTAATTAGGATCCATCACATACACCCTTGTATCATGCACCTTTTATCTTTTCTCTTTGTATCTTACCACTCATTAAACTAGTCACAGAAAATATATTATTTGGGTAGTGAGGGTGTGAGGTTTAGTTCATGACCTTTTATGCTTACTCTTCCTTCTCCTATTTCTTTAAATTCTGCTTTCATCTTTTCCTTTGCATATTTTTTAAGGAGAAATTTATTAATGGTCCCTTTTTTGTTGCTATTTTAACTCAATATGTTTTATTTTTTTAAATAGTATCAAGACTTAAAAATAGACTTTTCCCCCCTTGGTAGGGGTGCTTATTTACCTTTCTTTTGTTTCTGCTTATAGCTGCAGTATTCTACTCATGATTTTTTTCTTTTGTGGGAATGCTTCATATGTTTCTTTGTTTTTCAACATCAGTCTTTTTATTGATGATTAAGCTCATGTTTGCAGGGAGTATTATTTGGGTTTGCATCTTGAGCACTTTGACATGTAACATTAACATTTCATTCTCTTCCATAATTTTTGATGGGGGTAAAATGATATTATATTATTCAAATTTCATTTCCTTTATATTTAAAAGTTTCCTCCCATTTGTGAAATTTCTTGTTTGTCATTAGAGTCATTAAATATGATCACTCTGCCTTGGAGTTTGAAACATAAGTTTTTATTTGAAAGGAACCAATCAATTCTTTCCAGTGCCTTACATTCAGAAATTCTGAACATTTTTCTTGTATAGGATCTTATATGATGGTATTTTAGATTTCTAATTTATGTTCTGGAATTTGTATTGCCTTCAACATCAATGACTTTTATTTCAATTGAGATCATGTGATCTTTAAAGATAATTTTTGTTTCCATTCAAGATTTTTCTTTATTTTGGTATATTTGTATTCCCATTTTTTTTCTTCTCTCATTTACCTGAAATGACTCACAATTAGAGAGTTAAGATTTCCTATTCTGCTGCATAAATGCTGACATTTATTTTAACTTTTCTTAGGGGTCTAATTTCTTTTTTGAATTATTCTGAAATATCTTCCCATACTTCCATCTTCTCTTGCAAATTCACATGGTTGCTTTATCAGATATTATTCAATTATTTTGCCTTTCAATATTAATTTAGAGAGTTTTGATATCTTTTAACTATTGTGTTACTCATTCTTCTTTTTAGTCTTTTTTCCTGTGTATTCATCTCTTTATCTTTCTTAAATTTCTCTATCACTGACTTTGACTCTTTTCTCTTTGATGGAAGGTATTACCCAGGTAGGGGTGAGGACCCTTTAGGTCCTCAAGTGTGGCCCTTTGAATCCAAACTAATCCCCTTAATAAAAGGATGTGTTGTATAAAACTTGAACTCAGTCAAAGGATGGCAACGAAGGACCAAAAGGCCACATGTGGCCTTGAGGCCACAACTTCCCCACCCCTGAATCCTAGAGGCTCCATAGATATACCATCTTAGTCTCTGGCCATTCTCAGGAATTTTTCTTGACCTCAGTCTCTGGCACCATATATTTTCTGGCAGGCAAAATTGACTCAGCTAGATATGAGTCCCCTTTTCTTCTGAACTGATGCAACCATTCACGAAAATTTCCTCTCCATGTTTCTTCTTCTTTTAGGTTTCTGAGTGGACTAACTCAATGTTTTCTGCCTTTTCAGGGTTGCAAGAGGGTGGTATATGTATTTGTCTAGTTTCTACTTTCCTGACATTCTTTAAAACTAGAGATTTTCTCAGGGAGAGGATAGTGTAATCCCTGCCCCCTATTCATCACTTTGTTTTGTATAGACCTTAGCTGAATTTGTGTCAATTCCTTATTGAAATAGGATGATGGAAGGAAAGTCAGAGGTGGAGAGCACAAACAAATATTCTGCATCAGGAGGAAAGTCTGCATGAAGTTCCCAAATCTCAAGCCAAAAAAGTCATTTTGTAGATCTTGCTAGCACATGGAGATTGGTGGGAGAACATTAACCTAGTGAACACCTTAAAGTTTGTTATTTTTCTCTGTTAATTCATAGATTGTTACTTTTTTTGGACTTCTTAATTTCTCATCCTTTAGATTCAATTTTAGCTCTTCTTCTTCTGATTCATTATTCTTTTGTTTTGTAAGTTTAAGGAGTGTTCAAGTAATTGTGACTGTAAAAATTTTAAGAAGCTCTGGAATACCTCTTTACCTCCTTGGTTATGGGACTTGCAAGGTCCCCCAGTGTTGTCTTTAAGGAAGATCCTTCACATATGTCTTTTTCAGAAGTTGACTTAAGCTAGCTGTCTACTATGCACATGCCAACTTTCTAGTTACATATTTAACAGTGTTTCCTGTAGATTTTCTTAAAGAATAGTTTCAAATATAGAGATTACAGTTACAAAATTTAAAAGGCAATAGCAGTATTTTCACACTTCAGTGGTTCCATGATTTCATCAATGTCAGGGTTTCTAACATAGTAGAGGTGGTAAATTTTCCCTTTGTTCTAGTACTATGTGTTTTTTATTCATATCTTCCCAAAAATTCTCTTTAGAAAATTGGTCTAATGAGTTGGAGACCTTCATCCCAGTCTTTTAAAATTCCATGAGTAGAAATCAAAGAAAAGGGATTTTTTTTGCATTGAATTTAACTGCTTTAGTTATATAGCTATAACTGAGAATCATAGCTTTCATAGGATTCTTAGACTTTATGTCAAATAGAAGTGAAATAGTGAGGTGAAATAGATCGTCATGAATGTAAAAGGAATAAATTATTCTGCTGATTAGTTCTTTATACAGAACTTCAGAAATTCCCTGAAGTAAATAAACTCAGTAGCTAGAGAGAAAACTTTGAGTGGAAGGGAGAGGATCAGTCAGTTATATAATTATTTTTTAAAATAAATTAAATTAAGTCCCAACACATCTGGAGGATTGCAATACTGTAAGTTCTCGTCACAGCATCTGAATGTACTTTTCAGTAGGGTTGAGAACAGAATAATCAAACAGTGAAAGTCTCACTATATTGAGAAACTAAATATTTCATGCTTGATTGGTAAGTCTCATTTTACTATTTCACTGTGAATAAGCTTCTCAAAATGGAAGGCTTATACTTCATTTCCTATGTGTCGGTGTTGTATGTTTTACCCAATCTATGTGTATAGAAAAGACGTTTTTCTACCAACGCATTTAAAATTGATTAGCCTTATAACTATCATCTTGCTTGTAAAAAAATAAAAGTAATGGATTGACTAGCCAGTAAGTAGGGGCACAGTACCTTTAAAATTATGTATATTCAGAATGTTTACAATAGATATGGCATATACTTATTTAACAGAAATGATGTAGGCAATATTATTTGTGTTTTAGCAGGCTAGATACCCACAATAAGATTTTACTTACTGTGTGGTCTGTCTCACATGTTTTCATTAAATTGCTGAGTCCTGGCTGGTTTTCAGACAAACAGGGTGCTCACTTCATTTTTTTGGAGGAAGCTTCCAGAATAATTGTGAATAAGCCTTTTTGAGCCATGTGAATACTTCAATTGTGCTACAAAAAAGGAATAAAGCCCCTGTTTGAAGTAGAGATGCTATAATTTTGCCAGATGAAGGATGCAAAATGCATTGAGCCAAATTTGAAACCCAGCTGTATCTTGATTCAAAATAAATATAAATCTGTTGAGATTCAAGCTCACTCACATTCTGTGAAACACAGCACCCTCTAAAAGAAATGATGCTGTAATAGATTGCTTAATATCAAGTAGTTCTTATAAAATAGTTCTCTAATGAGTTATACAAGACACACAAACATAATAGAACAATGGTTAAAATAAAATAATCCCCAGAAGGTAATAAATCGGAGCCTAAGAATTAGAATGAACCTGAGATACCGTGTTTTCTTTCCAATTAAGAATATTTTTTTCCAATTATATATAAAGTTTTCAACATTAAATTTATACAATGTGGAGTTCCAAATTTTTCACCCTCCTTCATCCTGTCCCCCCAAAAGAAAAAGCAATCTGATATAACTTATATGAGTACAATTATATTAAACATTTTCACAGTAGCCTTGTTGTAAAAGAAGAATTAGAACAAAAAGTGAAAACCACAAGATAGAAAACAACAAAAACAAAAAAGTGAAAATATTAATCTTTGATCTGAATTCAGACTCCATAGTTCTTTTTCTGGGTGTGCACAGTATTTTCCACAATGAGTCTTTTGGAATTGCCTTTGATCATCATTTTGCTGAAGAGAGCTAAGTCTATCATAACTGATCATTGCACAATGATGCTGTTACTGTGTACAATATTCTACTAGTTCTGCTCACTTCACTCAGTTTCAGTTCTTTTAACTATTTCCAGTGTTTGTTTTTCTAAATCTATCTGATAATCATTCTATATCTATATACACACACATATACATAAATGTATATATATATATATATGTGTGTGTGTGTGTGTGTGCATAGACAGATAGATAGACTTTTATTTTGTTTCCACAAATTTTTTTAACATTCATTTTTGCAAGTTTTTGAGTTCCAAAGTTTTCTGCTTCCTCTCCTTCCCTCTTCTAAAAATGGTAAACAATTTGATATAGTTCATACATGTTCTATCATATAAAATTTTTTTTCATGTTAGTCACAGTTTTGAAAGAAGAAACAGATGAAGAAAAACACAAGAAAGAATATAGTTACTGAAAAAATATGCTTCAATCTGTATTCAGAATTCATCAGTTTTTTTTCATCAGTTCTTTGTCTGGATATGGATAGCATTTTCCTTCATGAGTACTTTTGTACTTGTCTTGGATCATTGTGTTGCTGAGAAGAACTGTTATTCATAGTTGATCATCCCAAAATGTTTTTGATACTGTGTGCAATGTTTTCCTTTCTCTTGCTCATTTCACTTTACATCAGTTTGTACGTCTTTCCATGCTTTTCTGAAATCTGTCTGTTCATCATTTCTTATTAAACAATAGTATTCCATCACATACATATGCCACACCTTGTTCAGATATTACCTGATTCATGGTCATCCCCTCAATTTCCAATATTTTGCCATCATGATAAAGGCTGCTATAAATATTTTTGCACATGTAGGTCCTCTCTCCCCTTTCCCTCACTTAATAGTATTTTTTATAGTTACATGAAAGGACAGTTTCAAAATTCACTTTTATAAGATTTTGAATTCTCTTTTCTCCCTCCCCTCCCTCCTCACCCAAGACAACAGGCAATGTGATATAGCCTAATAATGTACAATCATTTTAAACATTTTTCCACATTAGTCATGTAGTGAAAGAAGAATCAGAACAAAAAGGAAAAACCATAAGAAAGAACAAAAAAAAGAAGAGAAAATAGTATGCTCTATGTTCATTGAGACTTCACAGTTTTTTTTTCTCTGACTGTGGATAGCACTTTCTATCATGAGTCTTTTGTCATTGTCTTAGATCATTGTATTACTGTGAAGAGCTAAGTCACATGTAGCAATTGCACAATGTTGTTGTTACAGTGTTCTGGTCCTATTCACTTCACTCAGCGTCAGTTCATGTAAGTCTTTCAAGGTTTTTCTGAAATTCACCTGCTCATCCTTTCTTATAGCACAATAGTATTCCATTATATTCACATATCACAATTTGTTCATGTATTCCTTAATTGATGAACATTCCCTCAATTTCTAATTCTTTGACAAAACAAAAAATAACATATTTTTGTAAATATAGGTCATTTTCCATTTTTAATTATCTCTTTATGATATGTAACTTGTAATGGTGTTGTTGGATTAAAGGGTGTGCACAATTTATTTGCCCTTTAGGTATAGTTAGATATAACTCTCCATAATGGTTTGATTAATTCACAACTCCACCAACAATGCATTAGTGTTCCAATTTCTCACATCTTCTCCAACATTTATCATTTTACTTTTCTGTCATGGTTAGTCAGTCTGATAAATGTGAGGAAGTATTTCAGAGTTGTTTTGAATTGCATTTTTCTAATAAAGATTGATTTATGCCATTTTTTCATATGACTATACCTTTAGTTTTTTCATTTGAAAACTGCCTGTTCATATACTTTGACCATTTATCAACAAGGTAAAGACTAATATTCCTATAAATTTGACTAAATTCACTATATGTTTGAGAAGTGAGGTCTTCATCATAAACAATAGCTATAAAGTTGTTTCCCAGACTTCTGCTTTCCTTCTAATTTTGGTTGTATTGGTTTTGGTACTGCCAAACCCTTTTATTAATTAATGTAATAAAATTATCCATTCTGCATTTTATAATTTTCTTTGTCTCTTGTTTTGTCACACATTCTTCCCTTCTCAAATTTGGAACTCAAAGGTTTTATAATGAATGTTAAATTTTTTTTACATGCAACTGGGAAATAAGTCATATAGACAATAGGGTATAGGAATCTGTCTTGTATTACAGGAAAATAGAAGGGACAAGGATATGAGAATGAGGGGATAGTGTAGAAGGGAGGGCATATTGGGGAAAGGGGTAATCAGAATGCACATTGTCTTGGGGTTGGAGGAGGGGAGAGATGAGGATAAAAACTGAAACTCAAAATTTTGTGGAAGTGAATGTGGAAAACTAAAATCAAATGAGTAAAAAATTAAAAAATGAAATAGCAAATTCTTCCATTCTCCATAGATCTGTCAGGCATATTGTTCCTTGCTCTCCTAATTTTATTATGGACATTATTATTTGACATTATGTCAAAATCATAAATTCATTGTGTCCTTATTTTAGTATACAGTGTGAGATTTTTGTCTATACTGAGTTTGTAGCCTATTGCTTTCCCAGCAATTTTGTCAAATAGTGAATTCTTATCCCAGAAACTGAAATCTTTGAGTTTTTCAAACATAGATTACCATAGTCATTCTCTATTGTGTCTTTTGTACCTATTTAACTGATCTACCACTATTTCTTAATCAGTACAAAATAGCTTTATGATTGCTGCTCTATAATATAATTTTAGATCTGACACAGGCAGACTACCTTCCTTTGCAGATTTTTCATTAACTTCTTTGATTTCATTGAGCTTTTGTTTGTCCAGAAAAATTTTGTTATTATTTTTTCTAGCTCTACAAAATGAATTTTGGTAGTTTATTGGTACAACACTGAATAAGTAAATTAATCTAGGTAGCAGTGTCATTTTCTTTTTATTATAGTAGCTTGGTCTACCCATGAGGAATTGATAATTTCCCAGTTTTTAGCTCCAACTTCATTTGTGTGAAAAGTGTCTTATAATTGTGTTCATATAGTTCCTGAATTTGACTTGGCAGATACACTCCCAAATGCTTTATATTGTCCACAGTTATTTCAAATGGAATGTATCTTTTTATCTTTAGCTGCTGGGCTTTGTTGGTAATATATATAGAAATGCTGATAATTTATGTGGGTTTATTTTATATCCCGCAATTTTGATAAAATTGTTAATTGTTTCAAGTAGCTTTATCCCTGATTCTCTAGGATTCTCTAAGTATCCCATCACATCCTCTGTAAAGCATGACAGTTTTGTTTCCTCATTGCATATTTTAATTCTTTCAATTTTTTTTCTCTTGTTGCTAAAGCTAATATTTCCAGTACAATAGTTAATAATAGTGGTAGTAATGGATATCCTTATTTCACCTCTGATCTTATTAAGACTTCTAGTTTGTCTTGAAAAATAAAAGTTGCTGATGGTTGTTTTAATCTCTTTATCAATATTCTATTTAAAATTCTAGGATCTATATTCGTCAGGGAAACTGATCTATAATTTACTTTCTCTGTTTTGCTTTTCCTGGTTAAGTATCAGCACTATGTTTATATCATAAAAAGAACTGAGTAGGACTTCAATCATTTTTCAAAATATTTTATATAATGTTGGAATTAATTGTCCTTTAAATGTTTGGTAGAATTCACTTGTGGATCCATCTGGGTCTGGTGACTTTATTTTAGGAAATTAGTTGATGACTTGTTTAACTTATGTTTTCCTAAATGGAGTTACTTAAGTATTTCATTTCCTTTCTTGCTAATCTGGAAAATTAATTATTGTTTTGTAAATATCCTTTCATTTCATTGAGATCATCAGATTTATTGACATAAGATTGGTCAAAATAACTCCTAATAAATACTTTAATATCCTCTTCGTTGATGGTGAATTCATCCTTTTCATTTTTGATACTGGTAATTTGGTTTTCTGCTTTCCTTTTTAAAAATCAGATTAACAAAAGGTTTATCAATTTTATTACTTTTTTTATATAACCAATTCTTAGTTTTATTTCTTAGTTCAATGGTTTTCTTAATTTAAATTTTATTAACACCTCCTTTGATATCCATTTTTTCTAATTTATTAATTGCTTGAGATTTTTTAATTTGTTGTTTCTAGCTTTTTAAATTGCATTTCCATTTCATTTATCTCCTTTTCTCTATGTTATTCAAGTAAGCACATAGAGATATAAAATTTTTACTAAGAACTTCTTTCACTGCATCCCATAGATTTTGGTACGTTGTCTCATTATTGTTATTTTCTTGGATGAAGATATTGATTGGTTCTATTATTTGTTGTTTAGCCCTCTAATTCTTCTTTTTTATTTTTTTATTTTATTTTATTTTTTTATTTTTATTTTTTTTAAATAAGTTTATTTAACTTTTTACATTCATTTTCACAAGATTTTGGGTTTCAAAATTTTCTCCCCATTTGTCCCCTCCCCCCTCCCCAATACACTGGACATTCTAATTTCCCCTATCACCAATCTGCCCTCTCTTCTATCATCCCCCCCTTCCCTTACCCCATCTTCTCTTTTGTCCTGTAGGGCCAGACAACTTCTTATTCCCCATTACCTGTATTTCTTATTTCCTGGTAGCAAGAACAATACTCAACAGTTGTTCCTAAAAC